>NMRA01000010.1:427251-546237 GCA_002633005.1 Phoronis australis
AAAGGCAAACGTAAAAAATAGGATTGCCACTATGAGTCGCAATTGTAGTCCAATTAATCAGAAAAAAATGCCATCTGTTGCCATGTTCACAGGAATACAGCCACTTACATTTCACAAGATCCTACAAGATATTTAAGATATAAAGATGCCAAAAAATAGTCACCACGCGATACCACACTAACAGCGATACAGTGATGGATGCATGATGCCAAGACATAAAGACACAAATGATGTCATATGCATATTATGTGACAACATAAAAATAGGACGTACATTGGTATGTGCCACAACACCAAAAGTGTCAAAGAGAATTGATCACAGATTGTACACATGCAATACACTAGTTATCGATAAACAAATGTGTTTCTTGAACAAGAAATAAATTGAAATGAAATAAGAAGAAATGTTTGGGATCGTTCCCAAAAATCTAAGAAAACTGCTGTTTTCCGAACTCCAAAGAAAAATTGAAATCTGTCCAACATTTTGACACTGATCAGCTCGCACACAACAAAAATCAACAACTTCAATTCTCCTAATTGTCCAAGGGGAGATAATTACACAGATATATTTAAAGTCCAAGGGGAGATAATTACACAGATATATTTAAAGTCCACTTACATGAGTCAGAGTTGTGATAAAGTTTCTGTTGAGGTGAATGGCTTCATACAAAGCGAGCAGAATGGAATCATTCGCCCTGAAAAAAATGTGACAAACATCATACATTGATGGTATGTATGAATAACCAATCACTAGTGAAAAAACTGGTTCATCGCCCTATTCAATGAAAAATTCAAAGAATGAGGTAGTGGAAACAAGAAAAACGCAACAATATTCAAAAGCAAGTTGTAAGTTTCATACCTTAATGTAAATTAATACAATTTGGTGAAATGTGCAAATAACCAAACACTATTAAAAATACTTTCACCACTCAATTCAGTGCAAAAAACAAAGAATTGCATTGTGGGATAAGTGTCCGTTTCCTTTACTCAAGGTCGTGGGTTCAAATCCAACTGGGCGACACTGCTAGGCCCTTGAGTCAGGTCTAAAGCTCCTCAGCTCATAAACGGTTCTTAGAGATCAGTGCAATGGGCTCAGCTGAGTGGCAGTGCACATCTGGTACAATGTGTACTGCAATTATTTTTTCAAGCAAAATAATATTAAGTTGGTAAGATTCGTTTAAGTACCAGTCTTTATTCCGATATAACACAAAAAATAAAAACAAAATACTCACTGAAAACTACAAAAATTGTTTGGTGAATTAAAATCTGAGCGTAAGTTTGAATTCAAATTTTTGTTCCTGTGAAACATGGTGTGAGTTTTTAGTTACTTCTGTTACTATAACTTTGATAAATCTCAACTTCACCTGTGAGGATTTATATAAATTAGTCTGAGAAATGAGAGACAGCACTGTAAATGTAAGAGGTCGCTGGCCTGCAAACTACAAGCAATACACAGAGAGCACTAAAGAAGCTAAGTCAAAATTAATCTTTCTCAAGGAGTTCATTTTCAAGTTGCCCAGCATAAGCAGTAACCATGTTAAACATCATTTGAAATAATAACACAAGAGAAAATGCTGACACTAACTTGATTGCTTGTACTGTGGTCTCTTCGGGGACAAACATATTACCAACCTGCAACAACATAACTCATTCATGACCCATGTGAAAACTGACCCCTTGTTGACTAGAGGTAGTTGTGAAATAAAACTTAGAACAATTGATAAAATTAATATAAATTACAGCTTAATTTTCAGGCCCAAAAAAACTATACATGTTAATTGTAGATCAATAGCAATCATTTACTACTGAAAACTACAAATAAATTATTTTAGAAATTTTATATGTAGATCCAACAAATTTTATGAGAAATTAAGCTTCACATCAAGGTGATTTATAAAATAAACTTATCAACTTATTACTTGATTAATTATAATCAATTACAGTTTGAAACCTTTGAGAAATGGTGAATGTTTGAAGTAAACATAAGCCACACACTTGGGTACAATACAATAAGGTAAGGGTATCCACCTATAGTTACAAACGCCACCTGGTGGTGACTTTTTGAACTATTCAAATAATTAACAAATGTTTGCCTTGTTAAGGGCAAAGGTGAACTGATATCTCTTTAATGAATAAATTACACATCTATACATACAAAGCATGTAAACTGAAACAAGTGTTATAAACATGTGTAATAAAAAGCTATTTAGGATAAAAACTTTGTTATGGACACCAGTGTGCAGTACACATGACAAGTCCATTAATTAAAGTGGGTAGGCAAACAGAGTTTGATCCTTCCAGGTCATACGAAATGATGAATGGGGTACTCTTGCGTCTGCTTGAGAGGTGTCGCCTCACAACTTGTTACGCACTGGCACCTTACCCATCTGATCCAAGCATTTGGAAGGTGATTAACCCACCTACATTCGGATTTAGATTATGAGTTTGTTGTGTGGAGTCTTGAAATGACACAGTTCAAAAAATGTCTTGCTTTATGTGAAAGTTACAGTGTGTGGCCTCCTCATTCTAAGAGGTCAGTCACTCCTTTCTGTAGTAGTTCAGTCAGCAACAGATAAAATGGCTAGCCTTGAGAATTGTTGTCCAGAGTGGATGGTAATAACTCAAAGAAAAGGTCAACCTCACTTTCATGATTATGGGCATGTCATATACGGAATGAAGCATGCATGCACACAGCAGCATCACTGGCAAGGTCACCAAGCAGGAGGAATTCCGNGGGGGGGGGGAGATTCGTCATTTTCCTAGACTGGTGTATGTTTAACTATGACATATCTGCATTTCAACAGAAATTTAACAAATAACATCTTTTGTAAAGATTTGCTAACTTTTGTGTAAGTATACAGCTCGTTTCCAATCAACAATGTTCACATTCCACATAGGTTGTGTGGTGTCTAGCATGCCAGAAACCACCGCAGCCAAATTTCTTGGGTTTTTCCAGTTATGGAAATGGATTAAACTCTACTCCCCCAATACACAATCAGGGCATCTACTGTTTCAGTAACAAAATGACATCTTTTGACCATTTTACCTCAAAATCCACAGACGCTTGCACTTGCCTTACACGGAAAAATAAACAAGGAAAAACTCTGCTGGCCATATGTTTACAACACATGACCACACGCCTCTGTCTGATTGGTCAGTGACACTACTTTGATTGACATTTGGCAACTGGTCAATTTCCATAAATGCAAGCTCTATCCAAACTGAAGAGCCAATCATTGAAAAATGCTTCAAAAGCAGTACACTTGCATTTCACAACCTGAGCTGCATAGCACTGAAAAAATACTTCAGGTAGACACAATCTTTGTAGTTACCATGTTTGTTAATGCTGAGAAGAATCCCCCTTGTGGCTGTGCACGTTTGCTGCGGTACTCTCGATTGAATTCAGTCAATGTAGAGGACACCACCTGTGCAAATCCCTGAAACACAGCATCAATAATTGAGACTGGCTTCCACACCAACATGACTGTCTCTGATATGAATGTCATTTTATCTCCCTGTGCCATTTGAAATGCATTTTTAAGGGAATTTTGATTACTAGACAATAGTCAGTGATTTTGACACATCCTCTCCACTTCCCTCATCACTCCCACCAATGTTGCCAAAAAACAAAATTATCTTAAAGTCCCTCCGAGTGCTAAGTTTGTTAAGTTGAATTTACAAATTTGTTGAAGCAACTGATAAACTCTGCTCCATTCTAATGTGTAGAACTTTAAGAACGCTGACACTGGTCCTACTCCAAAACATGAACTAAGCTAAATAATAATGCTTTTCAAAGATGGCACCTTATGGGGGTTTAATAAATAATAAGAAAAGAGACAAAGCTGTTTGTGTAAAAGCTGTCAGAAGAGTTGCTGCCATCATGGCAGTGCGTGGTGTTATCATGTGTAATTTGGACTGCTAACTCGCCATATTAAAGAAAAAAATGGCTTCCACCCCACAACATCAATTAAAACCTTTGTGTTCATAGATAGCAGTGCGTGGTGTTATCATGTGTTATTTGGACTGCTAACTCGCCATATTAAAGAAAAAAAATGGCTTCCACCCCAAAACATCAATTAAAACCTTTGTGTTCATAGATAGCAGTGTGTGAGGGTTTGGCCTCTGATTCAAAAGGGTAGACGTCAACTGATTAGGGCGGGTGTGTTTGCACCCATCATACCCTCTTTGACCCAAGCACTCCACAGTGTCACGCTTATAAGCACAGCCATGTACCTAGGTTGATTCTACTTACATTCAATGCTAGTTCCTGGTCCAGTATGGACAACTTTACAATGTAAGGATTGGCAGACTGAAATACAAAGCAAAAAGCACCGACATTTCAAATGTTCATAACCAGTGCACCATCAGAACTAAATTTACACAAAAACAGCATACTTCAACGCACCTCACAGGGCAGTCGCCATGTGTCTAAAAACATAGAACAAGCTAAACGTTTATGACATTTCACGATATCTTAGCACATTGCCACAACCATAATTAAAAGTCATCACTCACACCATAGACTATATTGTATACGGACTACCAAATCTGTACATCCTAACTGCACAAAATCTCTGATCTCGCACACAATCCACGACCGACACTTTCACGATAGGCCACAATGTCACTGTTCACTAACAACACCTGGTGTGATGTACAGTTTGCTCCTGGCAAGTATGTCAACTACTCACCAACTGGAAGCTGAGTTGAGCATTGGAAGATAGTGATGCCTCCTCTGTGAACTTCCAGAGGAAAAAATTTGAGTTGCAAATCTGTCGTCTATTATGTTCACATTACGCGGCGTGTTTATCATACAATGCACTTCTCACCTCATACTTCCTGTATTGCACTAGTAGAGTTAGAAGGAGGACTGCGTCCTGTCCATGTGACTGTCGCAGAAATGGTGTGGCCAGGATCTGCACTATCGCCTCGAATACACTGTTCATCATAAGATATTCCAGTAACGTGTTCTGGCTCACGTTGTCCGTGGCCTGAAACAACACCAAAATAGAAGAACTGAACAGGAAATTGCATTTTGTCAAATTTCTCAAATAGAATAACATTTCAGGAAATTTTACTTTGTTTTAAGCATGGTTTGTATGGCGTAGTTAGTACCAAACAACATTTTGATCACTTGCAATAATGTGATAAGCCTCTAAAAGTAGACACATGGCAGTTTTAGCAATTTTTTTCCCAAATGGAAAAGATTTTGCCATATACAAAGTTATACGAAGAATCATAGTGACCAGACAGGACTTAAATGTCAAAGGTTAAGGCTCTACCAAAACAGCTGTACCTCATTCTCAAAAGACCTAAATACAAATTATAATTCTCTGAGGTCTTTCAAAATTTTAACACAAAACAGAAGAATTTGGAAAAGATACTGAGTACGTATGTACTTAGTTCTTCGCAATGAGACGATGTTCAGGTGGGTGCAGAGCCAAACTTGAGACTATAAACTGCAACCATATATTTTAATGAAGCTGATACATGTCAACTTCAGCTGAAATTTTCTAAGTGAAAAAATGCTTACCGTTATGATAACTAACAGCAGTTTCAGAGTCAAGTTCTTGAGACTGACAGACGTCTCTTCTGTTAAGATGGAGTCCAAAGTCTCAATGAGAACCTAGCAGGCGAAACAAGACATTCTAAGAAAAATATCTAAAAATCGTGCGACCTTCCCCTCATGAGGTTCCAAAATTTCCCCAAGTGATTAAAAGAATGCTGTCAAGGTCTGAACCACAAGTAACTTACAGAGGCAACAATTGAAAACAGCACAAAACGTTAGTTTTGACTACTTGAGGCAGAGCCTAGAGCCTATGAGGCCTGTTGACAGGGGTAAGAGAATGTTATTGATGGTGACCAGAGGTAGAATTTTCCCCATGCCTCAAAAATTACCCTCTAAGAAGGCACAGGCACCATTCCTTACAGATGAGTGAGGGCCCTGGAATTTAACACTAACTGTATAATGACATTTCATTTTTATGTTTTCAATGTACCAACCACAGGTGATAACATAAATACACAATACTAAGGTGATGAGCTTAGTATAATAAAAAAATGGTTAGATTTTGTAATGATTTGCATCAATATGGAGATGAAGCTTTTTTGGATTTATAAAATTTTGAGTCTACTCAGTTATTGTAAGTGTAACTGAGCCGATAAGTAAGTTGGTTCAAAATAACATTCAACATTTTTTCAAACGATGCAGGAGGCTTTTTTTCTTATTAATGCAGCTTCAAAATGACGCAAGTGCAGAGTAGAAACAAACATTTTTCACCCTTGCCCTATCTTGACAATCCTTCCACTGTGAATATACTCTGTTTGGCCTTTATGCCTACATATGGGCCCTAGGCGGAGCTATGCCTGTCAACCCACACACTTCAACCGCTTATCCATGTATGGACAGAGAACTGAGCACTCATGTCAATCAAACGTGCAAAACTCCCAAAATTCACCTGCATCTCTGTTTCCGCATTGTCAAATCCAATGAGAATATTAATGACATCAAACCCACAGTCTCGCACACCCTTCTGATGTATCCCTCGTACGAATGCACATAACGTTTGTAGAGCGTTTACTATTCTTATTGGATGAGACTCCTTCAGAGCCTGAATGCAGTGGTAACAGACAGTGTTGATGCTCTCCTGAAAACAATAAAAGCACTCTATCAATCAAACACTTTGAAGTTTGCAAACGCAACAACTACATAAATGGGATTAAAACAAACAGAATTCTCATTCCTTCGTAATCCTTCACTTCTTTTCTCATATCAGGATTGAGATTCCAAAGCACATAACGTGGATGGTGCAATGGAAAACAGGTTCTTCACCAAATTGAAGGGCACATAAGAACTAAAAGAGCAAAAAGGCTACACGTGCATTTAACAAACAATACACTAAATCCACTTATTCACCATCCAGTTCCAGTGTACAAAATATAGAACCACAAACAAGATGTTACATTTTTATTCACTTTCAAAAAGAGCATAATAATCAAGATCTTAAATCAAATTATCATCTAGAGAGAATAAGATTTCAGAATCAAAAAGGCAGTGAGCTTGGGTAATCATGTCCAAAAATCTCTGAGCAGCTGTACCTACCTTGAGAGCAATGAGTTGGTCTCCTGTCATTTTATCAAACTCCTTCTCAATGAACTGAACGTTGACTTTCAGCAAAAACAGCTCGTCCCAGAAGTTTGGATTGTCTCTCCAAGGTTCACGACCCTATAATTAAATTTATGGATAACGGTTTCATTTCCTTGTTGTTTTACAATAAGCTAACAAGTGCTATGCAAGAGCCCTAGCAAAATTACAATTATACCAGTGTGCATGATTTTCTCTATTGATGTTGCAAACTAACACCATCAAATACAGTTTTACACATTGATAAGTACAGCCATCCAGTGGTCTGAAATGACTGTATCACGCCAAGTCGTTTCAAGATTTCCTTCTAGTACAAACAAGAGTAAACTACAAACAATCTACTGTTACGTGTGTATTTTACACCTATTTCACACAATATGTGACAAAATGATGTCACTGGCTCTCACACTACTTAGTAATTCAATAAAAATGGAAAAGACAGAAAGAAATTACTATCGAAAAAAACACTCAACTAAGCAATCCTAATAGAAAACATTTTCAGGTAGAATAAATTATTGATAGCAGCTATGAACCTCCACGCCATCTATTGACTAATAATTAGTCTCAACTTGTTCCTTACTCAGATGAGAAGTGATTTTTGACCTTGAAAAGAATTTACAGTTTGTTATTCCATCAGACCAAGCTCACAAAATTTCAAGCCACCCTGAAGTGAAATTTTATAATCTTGGTCCGAAGAAAAAAGAAACTACCTGCTCTTCTAGAACCCAGAAATCACTTCAAAACCAATCAATGATGGGCCTAAATCAAGAGTTGTTTTATAGCATAAAGAGCGTGTTTAATGCTGTTTTGAGTTAACTTAATTGAACTTGGTATAGTCTTTAGAATTTGGGATATTGGAACGGAAATAGATTTTTTATTCTGAAAAAGGAGACAGTTTTTGCTTTTACCATGTTTCTCAAAATCTGGACACTGCTGTTCAAGAATTCAAATCCGTAAACATTTGTAATGGATAACATCACATTAACAATAAGAATTTAATGTTTTTGTGATTCTTTTGAAATGCCAACAAGGAGAGTAAATATTTCTGAAATTTGGATCAACTAATTTTTTGATGTTCCTCACTGTTCAATATTTTTAGCATAAAAGTCATGGTCATACCAGAAATATTGCTTCATATATTTGTACAATCTTTTCCTTCAGGGCCATACGGGAAGAAGATCCCTTCCTCAGTAAGATCCCCTTGGCAGGAGCAGATGCCCCTGTAGGGGACTGCGGTGGAGAGCTCACACTCATCTCTTACATTCTGAAACAATCAACAAAATTTAGATTGAGAAGAAATGTGTAGAATCAAAGATCATCACGTTGCTAGGTAACCAGGTGGACTAAACAACCAACAACCACAATGTACATTGTTACATAACCACTGATATTTCTCAGTGTCCTCTGGCTAAATCACAGTACCATAATTTCTAGTTTGAGGTAATAACGAGTGGCAAGCAGCGGAATATCTCTCTTTCATTCACGCTGCCCTGATGTCAAATGTCGCCATATATGACGTGACCAATCAAAGCAATGTCCATAAACAGTCCCCAAAGGTGTCTGTCTATGCTCAAAAGGTGGATGTTATTATGGTGATGTGACTTTGGTTGTTACAGCTGAGCTTCAGACCAGGGAATGGGTTAGACAGGTCCCCCATATGTGCTATCTCTCCTTGAAGTGACCCATACAAAACCCTCTGCACATTTCTATTTGCCCGTGAGCACATTGAATGTAATGGAGTTCAGTTTCCAATTCAGTTCAGAGAATGAAGGTCAACTGGAACAAAACTAACTATTGCAACGGTATTGTTGGTGGACATGACACACTGGCATTGGTACGTTCATGCCAATGAAGTATTACTGCTGTGCTGTGGGCTGCAACTCCGATGTGAGAAAGCTTGGTCTGTACAAACACTCGTGGATGCGTGATCTGAAATTCTCTGCCTTCCCAACATCAATGAGAGACAAGAACATGTGCCTGATTTCCAAAACAAGGTCACACGATTTCTTATCTCTGGAACAAAGGAGAGTTCTTCTAGTAGGTCAATCGCTGCGTAATCCGGGGCAGAATTATTATCCAGCACTGGTCAGATATAGAGCGGTCCCTGATTTTAAGAACCAGTTTCATCCACTTAATAATTGGTGCATTATTCAGTGATTGCCTGGTTCTCAAAATCAGAGACCGCTACATCCGACCAGTGCCAAAGCCATAGTCCCGGCCAATAGGCGTACTGGTTAATAGTCCTTGGAGAGCGACTGAGGTGAAAACTTCTTACTTCAGGGGTAAAGTTGGTTGCCGAATTTAGGCAACTGGTGTTTAAAATACATACATCTGGCTGAAATAAGTTCATAGCTTGATAGGGGGTATGGCTAGGGGGCTACGTGTTGCATATGTAAACTGGAATTTGCAACAAAATATTGTCCACTTTCCTACAGCAACAAAGTGGATCGTTAAACTTGACATTAAAACTGGGACAAAGCAATGGTACCCACGATCGACAGCGTATTCACGAATGGCGTAAAAGGGGTCTATGCCAGGGCCAATTTAGACGTTAGCACTTTCTCACCTACGCAAGCTTATCTCGATCTTTTTAGAGCATATCTCTCGAACGTACACTTCGATGATGAAAATCACGGAAGCTAGCGATTGACGAGAGCGCCACGCAGTGGAGAGATTGGGAACTTGAGTGTTCTCACGAAGGTAATTGGAATCCTGCGTGGCTTGAACTTGAAATTGAATGTTCATTTGGACAATCAAGGGGATTTTTTATTCAGTGTAAATAATTGTTGCAATAATTGGCTCCACGATCACTCATTTTCTCCTGTATCGTAACTCGTGTCCAAGAATCGGAGCCTATGAATGGTAGCGTACTACCACTCAAACTTGGCTGATCCTCGCTGGTTCCCTGCGTGCTTAGCTCAGCTACCGCCCCACCTAGCGGCACGCAGGGAACCAGCGAGTGGCTGATCCGGCCGGGATCAGTGACCGGCTAATGAAAAAAGATTAAAAATTTACGTTATTCTGTTAGCATGTAATTTTATTTAATAGAGTGCAAATTTTTATCAACGTGATTATTTGAGTGAACTCAGGGTCGGATCCCGGATTTTGAGATTTTGAGCTAGGCAGGGCACGGGAACCAGTGGATTTCGGCAGACGATTATTTCATGTAGTACGAGTGCAAATTTTTATCAACGTGATTATTTGAGTGAACTCAGGGTCGGATCCAGGATTTTGAGATTTTGAGTTAGGCAGGACACAGGAACCAGAATTTTGGCAGACGATTATTTAGCAGAGTGCAAATTTTTATCAACGTGATTATTTGAGTGAACTCAGGGTCGGATCCAGGATTTTGAGATTTNTAGGCAGGGCACAGGAACCAGAATTTCGGCAGTCGACGGTCGGGATGCGGCGCGCGCCTACTTATAGCCTACTGAAAATGTAGGGATGCAGGTGTCTCGAATTTTTGGGTTTGTGGACCGACCTTTTGACTAAAAAAAAGGTAAACGGAGTTTGTTCAGGGCCTATGAATTGTTTATTCATTCTCCGAGCCCCATTGGTCAATGCGCGCATGTGCTAGTCAGCAATTGCACCCGCCACTGCCAATTCGTATCTGGTAGAATTTTAGACCCCCCTCCCAAATCCGCCACTGGAACTCATTGCCAAATTTCGTCGTATATCCCAAGTTCACGCACAACGGCCAGCAGATATCGGTGGCAACCGCCACGTGCCATAATGGCCGACTCCTTCGCCACACAAGCGAAAATACTCCCATTTCGGAAAACATTTCTACCTATACATTTTTGTCTGTCGTTTCCAGCCAGGCCAGGTGGATGGTTGTTTTCCCACAATAGACGGGAAAATAGTCCCGGTTTCAACATGATGAGTTCAAATTATTTAAATATTCGTTACGCATGATCGCCGCCGGGGATTTGAAAAAAAATCTCACGAACTGCAAATGTGGAAAAAGGCGGAGATGCAATGTTTTTGCAACAGTCCGCTTTAGTACTAGAATTCAGAAATAGCGTTTCATGAAACGAACGTGGTCCAGAGCGACTCGGAAATGCGACTCTTGTTTCTTAACAGGAATGAATAGTGTCCGAGATCGGTAGGTGAGCGACGAATGTTGTGGAGTGTGGAGACGGTCGGGTAAAGGTACGCCAATTGCTGTATATCTCGAGACACCAGAGGAGACAGCGTAATGGTCTCAGCCAACGGGAAAACGCGTCTTGTTTATTTCTGCGCAAACGTGAAGCTGGACTCAGTTCAGTCCTATACCATATTTTAATTTTATTCGTTTTATTCTGTTTTTCATTATTTCTCTGAAGTTCCTTGACAAATTTTTATGAAATATGGCATGTTCTCGTTTTTTGGATGGATTGTACATTTTTGCGCCATCTAGTGTCCATTTTTATGATACAAATAAATAACCCTAAAAGCACACCACTGCGGTGCATTCGTGGGAGCATTTCAACGCTCCGCGTCGCTCTTGTTGAAGAATTCGGTTGTTGTTGTTCATAATTTGCAGGCTCATGCTACAGAACGCCGGAATCCGGGAAAGCAATTTTTGTCCATTAAAATAAAACTTTAGTTTATTATGTACAGGACAACATAATTCCAATGGCAGAAACGCTCCTTCACGGAAACTTCTGAACAACACAAATGTATAATAAGAAATAAGAAACATTTCATTATACAATATTCATGGATTTAACATTATCTAAAAGACTGGCATATATGACGGCCTTACTGAATTGACACTCCACAGAATAGGATATGATAGACCGTTGCATCTTCTGTGTGCATGTGCATGTTAAAATAATGTGTCTGTGTGATGCACCAATCTCTTTAATCTTCTAATTGACCTATTGCAAGCTCCGCCCCCTTGCGTAATGTCGACTAATAAACAAGTTTTACAAGTAACGTGTTGTTTATCGGGTAAAATGGCGGCTTGGAAACGAAGGTGTGTGAATAATGCTGCCTTCACTCAAAATCCTGGCGATAGGTCAATTACTAGGTCAGAAATGTGACCACATAACACTGCAGGGTACCTCCTCTATGCATGTACAAAACTAAAATGAAAACAAAAATGGCGAACGGGTGACTTTCAAAAATCGACTACTGCCATCGCATTTCCATGGCATACCTCATCGGCAAATTTCGACAGCAGTGGTCAATTTTTTTCCCCGGAAACTGAAGGATAAGCAATTTCTGGTTGAAAACTAGAATGGCCAACAGGGGTGCTATGGTAGTCAAATACATCTGAAGGTAAATTGGTGATGGTGCATTCCAACAACGTACTGCTGCATCAAATAGTTTCTTTTAAAGTTGACCGAAAAAGAATTTCTCGATAAAGCTATAATGGCCAACAGAAGGTGCCACCACCGTCTAACTTATCCAAAAACCAACAGGTGCTGGCACATAATTTCACCGTGAGTTATCAAGCAGTTTTCATGAAAATAGACAGACAAGCAAAGGACAGGATGTGGAATAAATGCAAACACAAAATCTTGTTGTGGCTAAATACAAGAAGTGTGAAGAATTGTTACAGTCCTCTGATATGCATGATCTTCCTTCATAATGTCAGGGCAAAGCCATTTACATACATTACTAGTGGTGGCAGCCCAACCAAAGCATTAACCATTTGACAACTGGTTTACTAATTACGTGGCGATAGCATACATCTACATGCAATCACAATCTCGGAACAAAACAAAAAATAGCTTTTCGCATGTATTAACCCTACTCCAGGAGTATGGCCAGCTGATCTCATTTTGTTGATTCGGAGTCATCTATCCAAAGATGTCAGGTCATGTGTAGACATCAGCAGCTAATTTCATCACTCAGTGAAAAATGACGCTTAGTTTGCGAATAGGATAAGTTTCTGCAGATACATGAAAGTGACATTTTAACTTTTTAAAATTATCCTAGCAAGTGCAGTAACAACTCAACCTCATGTAAAAGTTTAAGCCACATTAAAGTTTACAATTATTTTGCATTTCACGCAGTAAGAGGGGGTTGACAAGGGGCTTACAAGGGGTTTAAATGCAATGTATGATGACAGAAATACTGTGAGTTTATCTTGAAACAAATAAATGAATAAAAATGGGAACAAATGAGTGCTAGAAAGGGATGTCAATAGAGTGCATTCTTTTGTGCTTACATTACTGTTCAATGAGAATAACTTTCCACACACGGTAAATTAAGCAGTATCTTATGAGTGTGTTCTAGTGTGCCTAACAAGACTACAGTGCTCTAAAAATAACTTTCCACACACAGTAAATTAAGCAGTCTCTCATGAGTGTATTTTAGCATGCCTGGCAAGACTACAGTGCTCTGAAAATGACTTTCCACACACAGTACATTTGAATGGTTTCTCACCAGTGTGTGTCCTGGTGTGCCTAGCAAGACTACCATTCTCTTTGAAACATTTTCCACACAAAGTGCACTTGTATGGTCTTTCACCAGTGTGTGTTCTTATGTGCGCAGTCAGAGCATAGCTCACTGCAAAAGACTTTCCACACACAGCACACGGGTATGGTTTTTCACCTGTGTGTGTTAGAGTGTGCACACCAAGAGATCTACTCGTTGAAAATGACTTTTCACAAACAGTACATTTGTATGGCCTCTCACCAGAATGTGTTCGTGTGTGCACAGTGAGAGTTCTTCGTGTTGAAAACGACTTGCCACACACATCACACCTGTATGGTCTCTCACCAGTATGCGTTTTTGTGTGCCTTGCAAGGCTACCGTTCTTTGAAAACAACTTCCCACACACAGTACACTTGTATGGTTTCTCACCAGTGTGCATCCTGGTATGTGATATTAGAGTACAGTTAGCCGAGAATGACTTTCCACACACAATGCACTTGTATGGTCTCTCACCAGTGTGAGTTCTTGTGTGCGCAGCGAGAGCACACCTAACAGAAAAAGACTTTCCACACAGAGTACAGGCGTATGGTTTCTCACCAGTGTGTGTTCTCATGTGCACAACAAGAGTTTTGCTAATTGAAAATGACTTTCCACACACAGTACATTTGTATGGCCTCTCTCCAGTGTGTGTTCGAGTGTGCACAACCAGGGTACTGTTCTTTGAAAATGACCTTCCGCACACTGTGCACTTGTATGATTTCTCATCAGATTGTGTTCTTGGATTATTAACAAGATGACTATTTAGTTTCAAATACTCTCCACACACAAGACATCTAAATACTATCTCACTAGTATGTGTGTTATTGTGGTCAATCTGAAAAGACGATCCGCAAGCCGTACACTTGTATGGACTCTCATCGGTGTGCGTTGTTTTGTGATCAACGAGATGGCTATCTAGTTTAAAAGTCATTCCACTAGCAGTACACTTGTATGGCCTCTTCCATTCGTGTTTCATCCAGAACATAGCATCTGCCGAGTTCTCCTCCACGAGTGAGTTATCATTAGCAACTCCATTACCTTCTGTTACACACTCATCAGCACACTCCATTTTGAACACCGTTGGTACAAACAATTTGTTACCCACAAGATAGTCAACTCCACCATTGTCCGCCTCGTCTTCAATTACTTCTTGTTTGATATAGCAGCCGTTTCCACTCTCATCAGTTACACCATTACAGACTCCTGTATTTAGGTCACAAGTACCAGTAACAAGGTCATGCTGTGGGGCTAATGTATGACTATATACAGCATCCATTTTATCTGAAAATAAAAATACAGAATGATATTGTATAAAGAATTCATACCCCTCCCCCCCATCGTCCCTGTTCATAACTGAGCCACTTTTTCTGACTCAAATAGACCCTCTTATCCTTTTGTTTTTTTTCCGAGTCAACAGGACGGCCATCTTTCCAGTTAGTAACATGATTAAAGCCAAGGGCACGATCAGTCACTGCAGATTTGTTGATAGTATTCTGAGACCATAAGTTATCTAAAATTTGGAACAGTCTCATCCCCACCCCACCTTGTGTCCAATAGCTATAGCTTCCGAAAATGAGTTGCCAAAACTGTCAAGGTACAACGTTTTGCTTGGTTGTGTTAATAAGAATTTATCTATATGTACTCTACCAACCTTATGAAATTAGTTAGTGATACAAAATAGGCAACACGGATACCATGGCAACAAAAAACTCTGACCAAGCTTCTCGTTCTCCATTAATTCACTAGCTCTTTTTGTCTAAAAATGCGTTTAATAAAAATAAAGCTGAAAACCAATTTACTCACAGAGGTGTTTGTCATCAAGGTAACCTGCTTGTATCAAGAAAACAAACTGATTCTGAATCCTTAGCTCAGCAAAAGTGGGACTAACCAACATGACCTCTGCAAATAATGCTGTTCTGAGATTAGTATGGAGAACACAAGAACACAGAAAATGTTTTTCATCCTCTATGCATGGGACAGTACAAAAATCATACAAATGCTCCTCACTAGGAGTAAAAATACTAAAGTGGCTCCGAGTAATAATTACCAGTGATGAAAGATGTCTTTGGCAGCAGACTACATGGACTCAGAGTGGGGGGGTCACGTGCTGTTGGAAGAGGCCTCTCCACTTTTGGTGGATTAGGGATATCAAATATTGTTGGCACTGCATTCCATACCAGCTTGTTCTTCATACGAGCATTCATGAACATAGACACCTCGAAGTGACGAGAGCATAACTTGCAGTTCCTTGACAAGTAGGCTACATCTCTACGCATAAGGTCAGCTCGTTTGACATTAACAACCCAGCGTTTGCACCTAACAGAAATCAATGAGAGACTTAGTAACATGCCTTATACTCGCCAGGCTCATACAAGACTGGTACTCTACACTACACTACACTACACTACAACAGTCCTGTCGTACTGCGCCTCTGGTAGAGACAAAACTGTCTTGGTGTCAACTAAAAAAACTAGGACTTAAATATCAATCCAAGGACATTTTTAGGGCCGTGCCCTGCATCATTGATTCACAGAAGTTTTAACTGATGCATTACTGTTGCTTAACTTGGACCGACTGGCATAATAAAATCATTAGATTATTTCAACGACACCCACAGATTCTCTAATTTGACTTATAGATAGATTTGCGGCCCTGTGGGTGTGACTGTGGCCGTCATCTTTCATATTGACCCACGGGCATGGGCATGTTTACTAAAATTATCCCTGTGATCGTCCGGGTGATTTACATGTTGACATTTTTATGTAAAATACATGGACAGCAAATATTTGAACAAGCCAGCAATCTCAATGTGAATAATAGTCCTTCAGTCAGCAGTCTATGGGGTTGTCTACACTGCAGACAACAGCGACATTGGGACTTTGATAGACTTGTCTTGCAACCGTGATCAGAACACATAAAAGGAAAGACAAATTTGAATTTATCATATTATTGAATAACAAATAATACTTGTCTTACCTTTCTGGATCCTTAGGAAACGTAAAAAATGACAAGCCAGGTGTTTTCATGGATGAATTGGTGCAATTTATTGCACTGCAAAAGGCGCCCTTCCCCATTGTCTTCACGCTTTGTACTTGACCGTAGCTTAAACGCTTAGTAATTGGCGGCACTGGTAGTAACAGCGAATTCACTGGTGAATAGTCCTATCATAGTAAATTCCTTGCCTGGACTGTAACATATTTAAGACAATGCATGAGAAGTCTTAGCTACAGTAAAAGACCTAAGTATTCAGATACAATAAGGTCTCCCCGTCATGACAGAGCTCCGACACAGAGATCCATTTATTGAGTAAGGGTGTATGAGGACAAAAACAGTGATACCATAGCAGGGCTCGACATAACGAGCTGCAGGTCGCATTTGCGACCTGAAATTTGGAAATGCGAGCTGAGATTTTTGTCAGCTCGTATCAAGTCGCAAAATGCGACCTGGAATTTCCAACGAATGCGAGCTGAGTTTTTACACNGACAGGATCAAAAATAAAAATTGAAAAAATTGCCAGAAAAAAAGAAATTAGCTACTAAAAACACAAAAAAATCTTACACGGGAAACCCTCTCCAGACCTTCCTTCCCCTAGGGGTTACACACCTCGGATTCGCTGGAATCCTAACCCCCCTTACTGAAAACGTAGCCTAGATCTGCCACTGGGGGGTCCTTTTTGAGTTTCTGGCGGTCCATTACCAGAGTACAATTTGTCTGTCACGGGTCATTCCGGCGTTGTTCCGAGCAACACAATTATTCGTTTGTTTTAAACGAAAAAAAATCATTATTGGCAGGTACCCTGAATATCTAATTTAGCTCACAATTTCATAAGCATGCCGGTTTTAAGACTTTTGTGGGTTTCTGGAGGGAACTACCCAGGGCGTATTTTGTTTTTCATAGGGAAGTTAATGGTCAGTTGCATGTCACGGAGTATTGAAACATATTGTTTTTTGGGGTAGACCTACCTCGAGCTGAGGATGTACGAGCTAGCTAATTTTGTGGGGGGCTCCTTTCTGGGTTTCTGGCGGACCCTTTTCAGAGTGTAACTTGTCTGTCATCGGTCATTTGTAGTTCACAGCGACACGGTTGTTCGTTTTGAGTTAGTTTCGGCCGATACAGCTCGAATATCTAATCCAGCTCATTTTTGGCCCTCGATGCCAATTGAGGTCACCAGGTTTTAACATCTAGAGTGCATACACCAGCAGACATCCGTTTCTATACAAACTGAATGTTTAGATAGTTAATAAATCGTGTAGAACAAGATAGTTCTTGGGTCTCTTCCTCTGTGGTGAAATTCGAACATTCAGGTCGCTGTAGCATTTTTTTAATGCAATGATTACGGTATTAGAATTTTAAATGATCGGTGTGACGAAAAAGATAATTTTTACGTTACGGTATAGCCCAAATTGCGGACCGCGCCTAATTGCAGGACTTGCGCCTACATGCGGGACATTTGAGTAAAACTTGCGTTGATTACGGTGCTCCAGATACAGGCGGATCTTCAATGTTTAAAAACACTCCTAGTTTACACGTGATTTATAGTTCAAATTCTTTCTAAGGATATACTGCCGAAGAAACTGCATTGCTTGTTCGTCATGCCAGCCTGGAAAATAAGTCTATGGCAATTTCAGTCCCTCCAGTCATTGTGAAGAAATGAACCAAGTGACATTTTATGCAAAGTCGTTCTTGAAAATAAAGCTTGTAATGAGTTTTAAAACTGTGTATTTTTAGAATTCCAACTGTTCCTGGACTCACCCAGAGTGTCACTAACGCCACACGCTGTGAGAAATAAAATGCATTTAGTGAATTTTTTAAAATCATTTAAGGTGCCCTTATAACCGGGCATCGCCTGCCCTAATTGTTTACTAGATATTTTGGTCTGACGGAAAACCTGCGTTAAGCAAGATTTTGTAATTTATCCATAAATGAAAACGTTCCATCACCTGTCATTCCTTTCTTTTGGAGAATTCTTAAATCAAATTCAAAAGGAACCCGAAATATTCAAAAACCACAAGTATTAGATAAATGGGAGGCTAATTTAGAGATCAATGTAGAGATGACTGAGTGGCAAATAATTAATCGTAACTCTCTGTATTTTGTAGAAATAATTACGTCTACAAATCCAAATCGTCTATAGAATTTTAACCACGAAAGTTTCCTTACAATCAAATGTGTCCCTTCTGTAAAAAGAAACTACAAAGCATTCAACATCTTATATTTGGCTTGGTCTGATTGTGTCTTTTGGGATAAAATAAATAACTTATGTCTGCACAAGAAACGGTGATTTCTTGCCGAGTACACACAAGGTAACTTTTGTCAAAACAGGAATTACTAATAAAATCTTCAACGTAATTATTTCATTGGCTAAAAATCATATGTATTACAGAAAACTAAAATGAGGGGACACTGCTGTACATTTCTCGCGAGACTGACTCACTACTCAATAAACACATCAATGGCAGCTAAGTTCATGGGCATTGTTTACAGTTGCCTGTAATTTTGCATCCGCGAACCGTAGTTGTTGGTAGACGTGTGTCTGCCTCGGTGCCGTATCATGCCATACGGGTGCACAATTCGTGCTTTACGGGTGCGGTTCCACTTTGTTTGGTTTGCGTCAGTAATCTGACTATATAGTACTCATTAGTGAGGGCACCGTGTTGCTCGAGTATCCTGTCGTCCAGGCCTGCTGGAATAGTCTTCCCATAACCCAATTGAGTAAAATACCAAAATCTTAATGG
Organism: Phoronis australis; assembly: GCA_002633005.1. NCBI lineage: Eukaryota > Metazoa > Phoronida > Phoronidae > Phoronis > Phoronis australis. Next base: position 446,538 of record NMRA01000010.1, read on the forward strand.
CATGTCGTCTAATCAACAGAAGGGTTAGTTTAAAAATGACACTAACAATGATATCGAACATTAAGAGAATACCAAATCTTGTTTTGATAATTTCAACGAATCCTCGTTCTGTCACCTATGAATGTACCATTGGCGTCAATTTTGAAAGATAAGGAAAGGAATCAATTAAAACCTCATACTCCTAGATGCAAATTGGATATTACGGTCCTTGGAAGGTGGTCTTTTCCCATAGTTGTCATGTAATTCGTTAAACAAACTAGCCGGTCATTTTATGCTACTTCTTCCATACACGGTAAAGGAACAATTTAAGATCAATTTTTTAACCGAAATTGTTTTTTTTTGATGACCAACAGTGGGTTTGTCACTTTAATTAGAGCCAGCAGCAGGAAGAGAATATGAGATGGTCTTGATGGAGAACAGTGTGCTACACTCATGAAGTTAACCTTAAAATCAGTTATAAGTAATACCGGGGTGATGGTGTTTGCAACTTCAAGATGTATTATTTAACCATGCAAAAACAAGGAGATAGTTGAGAAATGAGTATTATATTCAAAAGTATAATTATTGAGATGTTTAAGCAATGGGTTAAGAAAGGGTCCCTTTAAAACATCCTAGGTCTGCTAGTCATAAACATAAAATCTTAATTACCGAAATGGGCTTAAAATGACTATAAACCCAAGCATCCTCCACGAAGCAATATTTTTAATTTAGACCACTTGCTGACATTAAATTGGTCACAATTTTATACCTGATATGAGAAATGACCGAGGCTTAAAGTTATGAGACTTTAGACAAATGTCCAAGTTTAGCTTGCTTCAGAACATCATATCTCATAAGTGGCTGGTCGGATTGATATGAAACTTTCAATTACCAAGCTTTATCTAAACTGTTCCTCAAAAAGTTGATAGGAATTCATTCTAAAATGTTCTGCTTTAATTTACAGAAGGGACTATAAAGATATATGACTCATGACTTTTATGAAAATTTGCATAAAACAAAAACAAAAATGATGATTTGGAAAAATCTGACACTTCATCCTTTCCCGCTTGACACTACTTCAGGCTGGCTACAGCTCCAGCATCCTACACAACATCAGCCAACCAGTATTCCCACAATTCATCACTAATACAGTAGGGAGTCTTATTTCCCATCCGGCCTCAAAAACACCAGTGACAGTTCAACCTTCCCAGTCACAATACAGTCTCATCTCTCAACTAAACACCAGTGTCCACCCAGCCACATAGTATCATTGGTCAATCGCTAAGTAGTTCTCAGCTGACCAGGCATCAGCTTGCTCCAACAGCCCACATTGCTGAGAAGTACCTCCATCATGCACGACAGTCCACCTCAGACTAATGCTCCATCTACGAGTGTTCCTCCTTGCTTCACCTTGTATCAGGCTGTTCACTGCCCCACAATGCACCATTGTCACACCTCACCACAATGCACCACTGCCCCACAATGCATCACCGCCCCACAATGCACCATTATCCACTCTACCACAATGCATCACGGCTCCATATCTGATTCTTCCTCTTCACTCGATGTCACGTCAGGCTGGTCGCTCTCGGTCATACACCTCACGCACTGACAGTGAAACAAATAATTCTCCCTGCAACAAAACAATAACTCATCTAACTCTTGACTCCAATTCTACAGTGAAAGACATGCTTTAATATCTATAAACAAACTTCTTTAAAAAACACAATACAAGAATCCATACCAGTGACACATCCATAGCCAAACCAGACCTGGTCAAGATCCAGGGCTTTCCATTTTAGAAGCACATTGCTAAAACAGAAACCATCAATGATTGTAAGTTCCATTGGTGCTGAACTTCAGTTTCCAATGGTAACAGATCACTAAGCCCACATATTTCACAAAAGTTTCATTCAGAACAAAATTCAAAGGTGATCACCTCAGGATCTTTTGTCTACTGTGTCGACTTCGGTCTCGTTGGCAATCCGCAAGATAACAAATCTCAATTTCCTGAAAAGGAGGTTGAAAATTAATATAGCTGAAGATAATCTCAGTCCCGGTAATTTTCAAACAACGAATTGTGCGATATGCTCTACCTAGGGCTGTGACCAGTAAACGTTATTCAAGACTCAATTCCAACATTAACCAATCACAATACGTGCAGTGCAATTCGACATCCCAGATTCAACTGTTATTTATGAAGGTACAAAAACAGATACTATTTTTCAAACAGAATGGTAGTTAACACACCTCTGAGCCAAGTCAGACAAGAAGAGAACATTTTTGTTGACGTCAGCTTTTCAAATGTTTTGATGTCTAAATGGCAACTGACTATGCAGCAGCAAACCTTCATTTGTCTCAGACTGACAAATGATAATTTCAATGGATAGGTTGATTAGCACCGCAGTAATATACATGTTACTGTAGAGTGCAAGCTGTAGAACCAGAGGCTCTGTAGTATTTAAGGAAGTGACCATTGGTCTACTTTCATGTTGGGTGTCAAGGAAAGTTTACAGGTCTGAGGCCCAAACTGCCCTAAACCTGCATGCAACCCGGCAACATTTGGTAGATGTGTGACAGAGGGTAAGTTTTTAGATATTATCAAGAATTTTGTATCATCTGCCTAGATTTTCAATGTTTCCAAAAATGGAATAAACATTTTCCCTACAATCTTTCATCTTAAGCATTCAGTTAGTTTTCACTAAGGCCACGACAGCTCAGTTCTCCAGGATAAGCCCACTCACCTCCTCGGCTGCAATGTCGTCCATGGCAACCAATGACAAGACATGGTTACCATGGTTAAACTGGATCTCAGCATTGGGTTTACAGCTGTGGTTACAAGCTGACTGAAGGAGATAAAGACCTGATCCCTCACAGTTCAAGAATGTACCCGATTCTGAAGAAACAGACAAGCACCATTAGGACAAAACATGTACCACAGACTGTCAGCTAATGCCAGCTAAAGATACCACTGGGACCAAATGAATTTCTGAGCTTGACTGTTTATAGTAACATAGTCACTTATCTTGGAAACTTATCTGATCCTTGCGCAAGTTTTGCATTTAACAAAATTTCCCAAACAAGAGACAGTGACCACACATCGTACATAGATAGCTTCCACAGGAACTGTAATGATTAGGCTAAGAATAAAAAATTAGTCAGAAATTATCATGACAAGGCACCCATATTGATCAGTGTAATGCGAAATGAACATTACAGAACTCTTCAGTCATGCACAAACATTATACATTAGATGTCTTAGTTCATCTCAGGTAATGCAGTGAGAATACAACAGCCATGTTCTATTGTAATACTTATTGAAATTTCATGCCAACCACAATCTAGATATTTGTTCAGCAACGACAATGAAATGATCCTTCAATCTAAGTACATTGAAGCTGACCTTTTTCAATATCTACGTAAAGTTGGTCAATAAATGAATCCAGTTGCTGCCTGGCGCCCTCTGGTAGATCTAGACTGTCACACCGATGAACCCATTCACTCAGTGAACTGTAACAGAGAATAGGACACGTCAACAGGGAATAGGACATGTCAACAGGGAATAGGACATGTCAACAAGGAATAGGACATGTCAACAGGGAATAGGACATGTCAACAGGGAATAGGACATGTCAACAGGGAATAGGACATGTCAACAAGGAATAAGAATCAGATTAACGCATCACAGAATGAGACACATTATTAACCATCAAATAAAGACAGACAAGTCTACTGCATCAGAGGATGAGATAGATTGTTAATCATCAAAGAAAGACAGACAAGTCTACTGCATCAGAGGATGAGATACATTGTTAATCATCAAATAAAGACAGACAAGTCTACTGCATCAGAGGATGAGATACATTGTTAATCATCAAATAAAGACAGACAAGTCTACTGCATCAGAGGATGAGATAGATTGTTAAACAAGATCAAAGTGTCTTTCTGTGATCAGCCTCAAGACACTTTGCTAATGAAGCTAAACCCCCCTCTACAAGCAGCAGAGTATTTTAAAAAACCTGATAAAGTCAGTAGACTGTACTTTAGCAAATGACTGGCAGCCAACGGCGAAAATTAAAATATATAATGCAGTAAAATCACAAAATGTAACAGATTTAATTTGTTGTTTTACAGCTCTGCTCAAAGCCAATCACCTCGAGAAGTTTACCCTACCTACTAATAATCTCAAAATCACATTTTTCGACCTAAAACGCAATTATATCCCTTTAAGCTCTGAAGCGTCTACATTAGTGGGAAAGTGACACTGATCTTGTTAGTACAAAGACATAGCCATCAATAACAGAAAAATACTACATTGTCTCCTCAATTAATACCTTGTTCCAATACCTTGTCCGTTGGTTCCAACAAGTGCAAACAGTGACCGGAATCCATCAGCAGTATACCATTGCTGAACAGTGTCTTCATACAACGCCTCGGTCACTAGGTGGCGTAGCAGCTCCAGTTGTTCCTAAAGTCAAGAGTGAACAGCAAACAACTGAGTAGTCATGACTACTCAGTTGCTTGAGGAAGGAAACAATAAGTACATGATCTGTGGGCAAACCAATGAACTTGATCTCTAAAAACACTCCAACCACTTGTGACTGTTGCCTTTATATATACGAAGCCAACAAAGTTTTCTACATGTAAAATTAAGTTCGTTTGTCAGACGTTTGCACACACACAGGTGACAGCTGTCAATTCTATTAGCTCAATTATGAGATCATTCAAGAATGCTACTGTCTTAAAGCCACACACAGTGATAAGGTTACACTACAATACTTGAAATTCATTTTTAGCGTTGAATAAATTACCCTAGTTTAGATGTCACCTTAAAAAGATTGCTATGTTTAAAAAACTCCAATCAGGTGTCACACAAATCAGCGACTGAAGCTCTAAACATTACACAGTGTATCTGTCCACTCGATTTTGCACCATCCTCCTAAAACACACACACACATAACTTTTTCACGTGAACAAAATGTCATGACTCCGTAAAAAGGTCAACTGGGGTTGTCAGTCTTACACGTACCTACTCACGGAAATCGTCATTGTTGCGTCACTTGATTGGCCTATTATTGAACGGAATTCCTTCAAAAAATATCAAGTTGCACAACTCCAATAAAATTAACTATTTGCAGCGCATTTCTAGGCATGTTGAAGGCTCGTACATTCCCCTTGGTGACAAAAAACAAGTCCTATCATAGTAAGAAAATTTTGAGACACAATTTCTGAAAAGTAAAAGGCGCAATTTGATTTTCATTTTAGCCAGCTAAACAGTGTGAAATGCAGCCATAACCTTGCGGCAGAGACTCTAGCAGAAGAGAAAACCACTGAACCACTAAAAGCATTGGGTAATCGTGTACAATAAGAAATGCTTACACAATTGACTAAAATTGTTACCATATTTTTTAGCATTTTTCTAAAGATGAGAATGTCACAGGCTTTAAATGTGGTATGCGTGAGAGGTATGAGAAGCCATCAGTTCAATTATTGAGAAAATTTGGGAGGTTCGATCATACAAAATCCACCACACATCTAAGCTATAAGCTGGAAATTTTTTAATTTAATAAACATTGAATCCACGTATTCCCTGTGACCCAGGACAAGTTCCCACTTACGATCTCGTAAACGGGAAAAAGGAGGGAAACCCCACTGAGTATTGTACAATACGAGTCTCATCGACTTTGCTAATGCATGTTTCAGCCAAGGATACCTGTTTCGACCTGTACCCCATCAGTTTCACCAAGATGTCAAGACAAAGTCGCACATTCTGAGAAAGAGGGTCTTTACCTGGAATGCCTGGCCTAACAGTTTGTGAGCAATTTCTTCCTCATTGTTAGTTGTGCTCTTGCAGAACTGGTCGAATGTAGCCAACAGGGGTCCTTTATCCTGGCACTGTTTTATAGATGCGATCATCCTCACTATCAACATAATGCTGGCAGTTTCAGGGGGGTAGTGGATGTTTCTGAAAAACACCACAGTTGCGGACGTTATCTGCGCAGCAACTCTTCCAACAAGTTCAAATGCTAAATTTAGATATTGATTCTTCGATATTGTCTTGTTCATTACTGCAACAAATTCAAAGTTGATATTCCTTATTCAACCACCTGTTCTTGAAGTTCTCTATTAGTGGTGATGGACAGCGATGCCATTTAAAAATCAGTGGATACAGTTTTGTTGAAAATAATCCTTTCACAACACTGTGAAAGCACTTGATTAGGATAAGAGTTCTCGAGAATGACATGCCGCAAGAATCTGTGTCAGTCATAATCGCGTGTTTCCACTGACCTCCACACCTCTTGTAATCTAACCAATGGGTGATCCGCCTCAGGGGGTATGCACAACATCTGGTGATAGGAGTTCCATGCTTGACTCTGGCACTCAGCACTACAATACCACACCTGAGTACGATAAAATACACAGCTGAGAAGTAAAACTAAAGTCTTAATTTCTTAAACTTTAAAAAAAAATCCAAAAGTGTTACTTTTCTATTTTAGAAAGGCTGAATACATAGAGCTCTACAAATACTTGGAGTTTCATCATTAGATGATAGCTGTACATATGACATGTCTTTTTCTTTTTCCCATGCTCTGTCCAAGGCTGAAAAAGCTTTACTCAATTGGCAAATTACAGTGGAAATTGACAAACTCAAATTCCAGATAGTGAAAATTCAAGCGAACAAAATTAGACAATAAGAATAACCCAAAGTGTTATGTGCCAACCACAGCACCTTATGCTTCTAGGAGTGTTTATTGGTCCAATAAATGGCCACTAGGCGACGCAAAATATGTCAAATGCATCCAAAAGTTGGTAGGTATCGGAGCCTATTTGCCAAATTTCAAAACAAATCCATAAACGAACCCTGAATATAGTACAGTCATACGTAAAAAATTAAACTGCCAAGTAGTATAGCGGTAGATTGGATTTGTCCAAAAGAAGGTGACATCTGTTGTAACGTTCATAGGAATACACTAGTCAATTTTTGTAAAGATCCTGAAAGGGGTTTAGGAAATAAAGCTGTAAACGCAAAAGAAAACAAAATTGCTACTAGAGGTGCCACAGTATACAGACCAGTCAATGTCGGTCATTCTGCTGCTGCCGCTGCCGCTGCTGCAACTAGGACAACAGCTACCATTTGCCAAGATAATGATTCTTTGACCAGTTTCCCAATTTCACAACGAGGTGCCACAGCAGCCTGACTGTCAGTCGTAGTCTCCTCAACAAGAACACGTCTGCCGATTTACATAATCATCCATCAAGGGATTTGGCATAAATAATAAAAATGCCCAACTGGTGACACAGAATACGTGAAATCCATTCGAAAAAAGGAACTGTCATCATCTTCATAATAGAAACCTACCTATCTACCACTAAATTTCATGAAAATCTGTCAAGGAGTCTTGACGATACATAGGTAAACAGACAAAAATTGCCAATGGGGAGAACAGCGGTAGCCACATCTGACCCTAAGTCATAGTCACGTTCATAGATAAACACTTGCCAAATTTCACAAAGATCCCGCAAAGAGATGAAATGCAAAAAAATTGTCACCAAAGGACACCACGTAGGTTGAACCCGTCTGAAAACCAATGTTAGATGCGGTTAGCAACGAGTACCTTACAACTGTCACATTGGACGGTTTGTAGCTGATTCACAGCATCACATTCTGTGTGAGGTAGCGTAAGGCAGGTGTTGCCTATCAGTCGTCGACACATCTCTTCGGCAGTCTCCAAACTTCTCAAGCAGTGATCACAGGCTTTGTACTGGTACAGAGCATTCCATAGAAACTGACAGGACACGATGGGATGCTCGACAAATATCACATCACCTTGTTTGAAGCTTTTCAAAGCAAACAGTCCACGACCCTAAAACAAAAGTAAACACTATTTAAAGCTCTAGCCTCACAGAGTTAATCTACCAGTAGTTAACAAACTTGAAAATATATACCAAATTAAGTAATATGTTACATGGTATGTTTACAAACTTAAAGCGTTTTTGAACACAACTTTGTACTTTGGCCAAGATCAGAAAATCATCGACCACTCTAGTCTACTTCCGTGACCAGAGTTCCTGGTGCATCAGTTAAAGGAATGGTTTCTAAATAACGATCATGTTGTCCTTGAAAACGTATTGATATCACAGCGAGCATAAAAGCATTGTTATTTTGTTTGGTTTTTAATTTCCATTTGGTTCTTAATCTAGTGTCAAAATTTGTTCTTTGCGTATGTTTAGTGATATTTAATGCAATCGTAAGTTTAAATTGGGAATATGTCGCATCTCTTCCGCTGCCAACACTACTCAATGTGCCCTGACTCATCACAATGGTACACCAAATTTCAGCAAAAGTACCTGTTCTGGTAAAAATTTTAAAGGAAAAACCTTTATAGATTGGCATATGATCAAAACTGATGCAAAGAACCACTAATTGCCACATGACTGGTAAAATTAGTTAGAAAAAGCTTAATCTCAAGATCATGCATGCGTGAACTTGGAATTGAATATTCATCAAGGCAATCAGGTGAACCTTTTGCTCAATGTGAACAAATTTTGTAATTATTAGCAGCACTGATCGGGTATAGCAGTCCTGAGAACCAGTTTCATCTACTAAATAACAGGACCGTTATTTAGTGATTGTCTAGTTGTCTAAATCAGGGACCGCTATATCCGACCAGTGACTTTATTGGCCTCATGATCACCCATCTTCTGCAACTTGTGTCACAGAATCGGAGGAAATCAATTATTGTTTGGTGAAGAACATCATCAATAAGTGAAAAAAGATTAGCTGAAATTAACATTTTATTAACATTAACATGCGTGAACTAGAGATCAAACAGGATTCCAAGTTCACGCAGCAGTGTCGTGAGTAGTGGCAGTGAATCATGCACTGTCTATACTAGGCAATGACCATTGCCTAGGTCATTGCCTAGGGCTAGGCTATGTCTATAGTCATAGACTAGTAGTAGTATAGGCCTACGTGCTTTACACCAAGGCTATCTATTACTACACTACAAACCACAAAGACGTGTCCGTTTCCTTTGTTACCTTAGTTGAGTTTATTAGGCGAACTTCGGTGCTCTTTGAATCTCCCATTTCAAAAACAAAATAGCCATCGACAAAGCGACAAATAATGTTATGAAGTTATGCAGACCAAAGTAACATGTGATGTGGAAAACACATCCGGAACTAGCGGGACACTAGCGTTCCTAACGGTGCAAATGAACAACACAAGTCGACGGCTTACTGCGAGTACTGGAGTAGGACGATCGTAGACATCTTAATAATGTGTATGAGGACGATATTGACCAGCATGCGCATTTATTCAAATATGTACAAAAACTAAAGATTTTAACCCAGTAAGTGTGTATTACCTCAAATATCATTGAGACATGCAGCTTTAACATTTTTTCATAAGTTCTGTTTTTAATAGCCCCTCAATATAGCGAGACATTTTAAAAACAATTTAAATTGTTATTAACCAAACCCTGTCATAAAGTATGGATGGAAGACCAATTGAGAACGTGAATTTCTTTAAATATCTGGGTCTAATATATGATCAAAATCTTAAATTCTCTCACCACGTTGATTATATCTCGACAAAGGTGTCTAAGAAAATTGGCGTATTGAAACGCATCTGTAAATTTGTGAAGAGAATAACACTGAAAATCCTTTTTAATGCCATCATTCAACTTCACGTAGATTATTGCCTCCCGGTGTGGGGCGTTGCATCAGACAAGGATATGAAAACCATCCAGTTTATCCAAAATAGGGCTTTCTGGATTATTCTGGGAGCTGGTGTTAGAGATATTAACATTGAAAACCTTCATACGGGGACTGGAATAATGAAAATTCACACAATACATAAATTCCTATCTGCTTGTTTTAGGTACAAATGCTTTAAACGTCTTGTCCCAACATACTTTTAAGTGCTAAGTTTAAGATGACTACTAATCGCTACAATACTAAGTCCTCATTACCATCAAATTTCAATCTTCCTAAACCCAGAAACGAAACTGGACAAAATCATTTTCCTACAGCGGGCCCGGCAATTTATGGAACACTCTCCCTGCTGATGCCAAATCTGCATCATCCTTTATAACCTTTAAAGGAATTATAGGAAATAGATTTACTTCATGTAGATGTGTTCTGTTCAGCAATTTTACATTCAATATCCCCATATTAAACTATTTTTATTCATGTGTACATATGTGTATATATAGGTTATACAACGTACGTGTTTGTACCAGTATGTTATTATAACAAGATTCGTGATATGCAAAGTATTTGAACGAGGGCGAAGCGTATAAGATAAATGTGAGTATGTAGTTATGTATTCATCATGTGTATGTTTGTATTTATGTATTTATATATGTATCTATGTATGTATGTGAGTGTGTATTTTCTATTGTATGTATGTATGTATGTTTATGTATGCATGTATGTATGTATTTTAGTGGTATTTATGTATGTATGTTTTTATATATGTATGTATGTATGTATTATGTTAGTGTGTATTTATATATGTATGTTTGTATGTATGTATGTATGTATGTATGTATGTATGTATGTATGTATGTATGTATGTTAGTGTGTATTTATATTATGTATGTATGTATGTTTATGTATGTATGTGTTTGTGTATGTGTGTGTGTAAGAGTGCATGTGTAAACATGGTGTATATTTATATGTCTTACTTTTATTAATTAATTATTGTCTGTTTTTAATTATTCATATTTATATTTTAGTTAATTATCTTGTCATACTTTCTTTATCTTCTATTTAGCATATTTTATTTTTATTTTGTTTCATCGGTCTTTCCCTGTTAATTTCTTATTCTTTGCTTATCATTTAAATATTGTCTTTCATTTGTAATTCCGTTAGCTTGTCTTACTGTCTGTTTTGTTTTTACTGACGGCCCCCATGGAAAGCGGTGTGAACTGATGGGCTACCTTCATTGTAACTATTACATTAATAATAATAACAACAACAACAAAAACAACAACAACAACAACAACAACAATAGCAATAGCATTAACAATAACAATAACAATAACAATAACAACAACAATAATAATAATAATAATAATAATAATAATAATAATAATAATAATAATAATAATAATAATAATTAAAATAACAGAGTTTAGGGTAACAGCTTGAATGCATAAAACGTAATGTCTGAAAGTTTCATATGAATACGACCAGCCTTCTGAGTTATGAAGTTGCGAAGTTAGCAGACAAATTTGGACGATTTTCGTTATAACGAGATAACTGGCGATGTTTTTTCGGTAGGCCCTGCCTAACAGCTCCGCTGTGCTTGCGCTGTGGATCGAAAAAGGTCGTTCGTCGTGGCTCATATTCTTCCGAACAAGTAAAAGCCATCCTATCTACAATTGGTCAAATCATTTCTACTGACTGGACAAGTAACCAGGTGCGGCTCGAGTCAGACGACTAAAGAAATGGCATTATCTTGTCATCGGTAACGTTAGGTGCTTCAGTCCCTTTTCCATACCATGAGTAACCTTTTGACCAAGTGTTATTGTTTACTCGTCGTATGTATCTCGCCGAAGTCGATTTCCGTAACGAAGTCCCTTCCATCGCGCGGACATTTGCGTTTGCCACTAGTTTCATTATTGACCGTAGTCCTCGGCAATGTGTACTTCGTAGATCGGGGCAGAATCCTTGATCGAAATGGGAAACGCTAAGTTTGAGCTTCAAGTTGTTTGAGGCAGGGCCCTGAATTTCGTCGTCATTAGCGCCGGTGCTCTGCACTGTTTCCGCGGGGTCATAGCGATGACTGAAATGAATTAAACTTTCGTGTACTAAAGCTGGTGATTTTCTATCTATTTGTTAAACTGAACTCTTCGTGAAAAGTTATGTGCTTGTCGTTTTTCGCCGGCGGGTGAAGAAATACGATATGTAATCAGTTAGTCAAACACATTTCTGGTGTTTTCAGAAAAGAAAGTAACCGGGATGAATTTTGGTTCATGGATGATTTGTGAGCTCTAAAGATCTTTAGAGGCTTCACACTAAACTCGGGTCTTTAATCCCCGGAAGTCGTTTTCGTTCTGAAGTTGAAACTAACTGTACGGGGTACTATATGTAGGTGAGCCGAGAAAATTCCGCCCGAGTCGAAATGAGTGACGGAGGCCGAAACTGAGGCCAGGGTGCTCAGTCAACTTTGAAGTCATTGTTTTAGAAAACACAAATCAAGCTCACCCTTTCCAACTTAAGTTCACTGGCGCTATAGGCCTACTGGTACCAAGACTTTGTACTCGACTCCAAATTCAGTTGAGTGACCCCTGCGGCGGATAAATATCAGCCGGCGCCGGGTTACTTATAAGCCAAGGCCACGTCTAACCCGCTCCAACCGCCCCCGCCCCTGTCCCGTGCCGGGCGAAGTTAACTATAATTGACATTTTCCCGGGGAGTGAACACAAGTTTACCACATGTCACTGAAATCTATGCGCGATACTGAAGCCCAGGGGGTAGTTGAACTGGCCGACTCCGACAAAAGAGCATAATATGACGCCTGGCCCGGACTCGGCCTGGAAGCGGTCTGAGATTCGACCTATTAAAAAAATTTTAATGGCCGCTGCAAGAGACATTTAAAAATGTCCCTTGCAGCCGTTTCAACACACTGAGTTAAAAAGACGTAAGAAGTGACGGCACTCGTGTTCATTTTTGCAAGTCTTAGACAAATTTCCACCCTACGGAGTAATGCTACCGGCACTGGGCTTCATGCCCGCGAGATCGACATCAACAGCCCCAAATGTATCGATCCGTATCATGTTTGTTTGCATTGGGTTGACCTAATTTCATTTCCGAGAAAAAAGTTTGTGAGGAATCCGAAGGTTTACGTTCAGTTGATCAGCCTGAATACGTGAAGTCCAAATTTTTGTAAGTATATTACATACTGTTCTCGGACGTTATCATAAAAACATTCAGTTGAGAAGTCGCAAATACACATTACAACATTCTGCGGGTCTAGCTGTCGGTTCTAGTCTTTGAACAACCTGAACGGGTCGATCCCGGACAGGCGCAGGACTGAACCAACAGTGACAATAAGACAGCGGGCAGTGGAAACCGGTATACATAATCAACCAAAATCGCCGTCATTAAAATAGGATTGCTGTTGTTAGTTAATTGCCCCGTCCGGTCGAAAAACGATGCTTTCAGTATAGCAAGCCCCGCAATAGGCGCAATACGTTATAGTGCCGACTCGACGCTCATCAGCCAGTGCTGACTCCGGCGTACACGGTCACGGTTCCGCCTCAGCCACAGTGGCCGTTCCTTACTAACTTAGGCATGATCGATTGTGACGAAGCTCAAAATTATTGCAACTCGGCTGGGGTAGTCTTCTTCCAGCCGGCCTCAGTCGGCCAGCGCGCACTCTGCGGCAGCCCGGCCGTATCTTGGCTGTACCCGGAGACTTTCTTATTTCATTGGAAAGTCACGTGAGCTAATTCTCGAACGTCGGGGACATAAATATATTTCAGTGAGCCAGCTAGCGGACATAATTAAAAGTTAAGATCGGATTATGATCAGCTCGAGGTGACCAATCTCTGTAGTAGTGCCCTAGCTTGTCTATTGTTAGGATCAGCCTTGGTTGATACCAGTGATCAGTGAGTCAGAATAGATAGGCCGCCGTCTTAACCTGCTTCGGTAGGGTCAAAGATAGTTCCTCTGCCGGTTCCAGGCGAATGCCTGGATGTAATTACAATATATTTGACGGTACTAGATGTAGCAGTCAACTAGCCGATATAGTCCACGGCGTCGTCCACCATCGGCGGGGAAGGCATCTCAATTCTGGCGATCCAGGCAGCGGGAAGGTGAACGCTGACAGCCGGGAAGGGTGCGAGTGAGGATGGGGGCGGGCGAGTGGCGCCACCGGAGTATCTCAAAAATTGTGAAGTCCGGGGTTCTCGAAGTGAGAGTGCCTTCCTTTTGAGTAATTGTGAATACGCCGTGTGATAAATGCCGAGAATGTACTTGTCATAGCGTTTGTCACAGTATGATGGACCCTTTACTGAGTTAATGAGACTTATATACATTTGACTCCTGCGAGTTCCTAGTTAGTGGAGTGGGTTTTCTCGGGTCTGGAAACCCGACAGCTATTCTAGCATATTTGACCAAACTCGGCCGCGAGTGCGGTGCCCCCTTTTGAATTTCTATGGTATTCGTGGTTTGTCTTAGGCTCGTAGCAATCATTTCCCATTTATTCCCCAAAATTCCTGTTCATACCGTAAATTCACGTCGTGCATTCCGTGAACGCCGCGACTACCTCGCAAAACGCCAATGTCGCAGCGCCCGGTTGCATGAAATAGTCCTAGACACCCAGGAACTCGGATAAATTCACTTTATATATCTGCTGCCTCATTCAGTTGTTGGCTTGTGAAAACACTGATTGTCCTTTGTTGGTTGTTTGGTTCTCATTACTAAGTCAATTTTGACTTAGATACAAATCGAGAGTATACTCTACGTTGAATTATCAATATCATTTCAAGCAAAGTCCCTAATTTAAGGACTAAGTGCCTAATTATTTTGACTGAATTAAGGGTTCAGTTTTAGTTGTATTATTAGAAAATGCCAGTAGTCAAAGTGGAACTCATAATTACATGCGCGCACCCGGGGAGGGGGTCGGGAGTGCCTTCATTTAGCGAAGTGGCCAAGAAGTCCGCCTCAGAGAAACACAAACTCCGAAAAAAAAGCAGAAAACGAGACAAAAGTCCACTAAAAAGGCAAGAACTACCAAAATTCCGCGAACGTACAATTCATAGCTCTGAACGTACCACGTGAACCTTCGTAAAAGGTCCATATTCTCGAAAATTCAACCCCCCCCCCAATTTTTAGGCTGGGTGCGTGCATGAATAAAGGTAGAAAATATAAAATATGTGAGCGAAAAACGAAACAAATACGCAAAAGATTGAGGGAACTCCGATGAGTTCTTATTTGGGACTGGTTCATACAGCTTGGCACTGAAGACTTGTTTGCGACATATCGCTATGTACATGACTGTATTAAAAGCAAAGCTCAATCGGGATCACGCTAGCTTCGTTCGCGGAAATCGTGCGTCTGCGGAGTTTATCTAATTCTCATGACGTGCATTAGGCCCGTCTTCTTCTCAGGTAAACAGTACTTCTGCAACTACTTCGGGAAAAACAAAATCCATTGTTTAGTCATTTGACCCCGCTTCTTGATGGTGACGATTTGTCGTGTTGATCAATGAAACTTGAAAGACTGCAGTCGTATGATATCCATAATTCTATACGTGTGAACTGTCATGCGACCCAACCCCCCTTTAGGTCACTTCCTGAAACAGGGTCCATCTCTGCGGCATTTTTTGTGCAGCTGTCCCTTGGTCACGCCCCCCTCCCCCCTTTGTCACACCTATAAATGTCATCTCTTCCCTGGTCTTATTAAGCAAAATGCGACCCAGTGAAATGTTGGATTAAATTATATGTTTAAACTGCTCTAAGCCTGAAATTCATTCTCTTCATCCATTTCATTTCAGACTTAGCTTAATGGAACAGTCAAATTGGAAACGAGATTTCAGTGATATCGTTCAATGTTCTATTTGTATCGGTACTTTCAAGGAGCCTCGCATGCTGCCATGCCTCCATTCAGTCTGTACAGAATGTCTGGCAGAAGATATCAAGAATAGAGCGGATTATGTTCATGACGTGTATGTGTGCCCTGTCTGCCGTAAGGAAACTTCGTGTCGCAAAGGCGTGGAAAACTTTCCCCTAAATTTTCCTTTGAATAAAGCTGTTGAGGTTTACTCAAGAGCGCTGCAAGAGTCTGATCTTGGTTTCCTGTGTTCAGAACACAAGAAAGAAATCCATTACTACTGTGTGAAGTGCGATAAAGGAGTTTGTCTGACGTGCTTTCGGAAGTGCACTGAACATTTTCAGCATGTTCTAGACGCAGAAAAGGTAAGACCACTGGTGAAACAAGTTGCAGAAGACGTCGGGGATTTAGTTAAGAAAACAGAGGAAAATATTTCCCAAGCGGAAGGTTGTTATGAAGAGACGAGAGACGTTTCGCAAGGCAACTTGGAAGCAATCGACAACTTTGCCGATGAACTCATATGCGTCATCAAGACAGCGCGTGATCAATACAAGAATAGCGTTGAATCAAAATTTGTCTTGCAAATGAGTAAAATTCAACGCTACAGGGAAATCCTTGTAGCCGGCATTGGTCCTGTTCAAACCCTCCTTGCGCAAGTTGATGAATTGCTAGAGAAAGGGGAATTAAAAAATCTTTTAGTTGCAAAGAAACAGTTGGAAAACTTCAAAGAAGAAGAACAAGACCTTGAACGAATCGAGTCTTTGACAGCGAAGTACACCCCTGAACAGTCTCTTGTTCCTATTATAACAGCGTTGAGCAAGCGTCTTGGTGAATTGGTACTCAAAGAGAAAGTTTTAGAGTTCAGCGTGGCTCGGGGAGGGTGTCGGCTGGGAGTAACTGGTGTAGCAATTATGACAAATGGGCACATCTTGTGCGTGGATGCATTGGGGTTGCGAGAGTTCGATAAAGATGGAACCCCGAGTTTTGATTTCGAAAATGTTCGCTCTCCGTTTAACTGCGTAAGGTCTGTGAATGAAATCGGAAAAGAAAGCATTTTCGTTAGCGACCAAGAGGGTTTGATTGTGAACTTAACTACGGACGGCGTAGAACAGAGGTTGCTACCTTTGTCGTTTCGCCCTATTGGTCTGGCTCTGACGAGTAAACGACAATTTGTAGTGTCTGGTGACACAGCAGATGGCACGTGCGTTCGTGTGTTGTCAGAAGGTGGGGAAATCGTGCACAGTCTCCATTGGAACGGAATTGAAAACGATATTTTCAAGGCACCATGGAACGTTGCAGTAAACAGCAAGGATGAGATAATTGTGTCAGATTGGAAGAAAAACACTATATTCCTGCTCGATGAGAACGCAGAATTTGTAAAACGGTACGAGCCCAAAACTGATGAAGAGAAACTATCATGTCCGCGTGGTGTTGCAACTGACATTGGCGATTTCATTTATGTTTGCGACCAGTGTCACAATCGTGTCATTATGTTAACACCCGATGGCGAATTCCTGCGAGAGGTTTTGACCGGGGCCGACGGTTTAACTGCCCCTATCTCGATCTGTTTAGATCCCCGAGGTTGTCTTGTCATTGGCGAGGAAGACGACACCGTGAAAGTGTTCCAAGTTCGTGTATAACATTTTTTATTGTTATTGGGTCTTCTGAACGAAATTTGTCCATCATTTCAAGTGTCATTTTATAAACATTCATTAACACGCTGTACATTCTGTTCCATAAAAACGAAATTATCTTGAATCAGTTGCGACATCACGTCGATGTTGTAACATAGGCTACTGGATTATTCCAAAAGGAGCCTCATTTGCCAATTTGTTCTGTTATTGTTTCTTAGTCAAATTCTTCAACGAACTGAATGTCCGTTAATTATTACTTATCACTGAATTGCCGTCGTCTGTAGAAATAACGAACTGTCAGCTCATAGATCACTTCTAAATTTGGAATCTGTCCGGCGCGATCAGCATGTGTGCGAAATATCGTCTGCACGGACTGAGTTTTTAACAATGAGCAAAGCCCCCTCCCGATCTCCCCCCATTCAGTGCTATGCGCATCTACAATCGTGCTTTGCGCAAATATTTACAGACAAAATGTTGGGCCTCCCTTGTGATATCCTAGATCCGCCACTGTACTGAACACACGCCAGGCATATGTGGTTACATAACCGTCTGTGATGTCAGACCATGGAGACAGCTGTGTATTGCAATTGCTATAGGCAATCAAGCCTCCAAAATTTTGCTTGCTTCTTATGATAATTCATGTCATCTTCATTTGTTGGCATTACTAAATTGTTTTTGCCAAGGAGATGTAAAAACCAGTGTGTCACAGATAATAAAGCCTAATACAGTTTTCATTCTTTCATTTTTAGCAGTGAGTAAGAAGGGTGTCACCTTTAAATTTAACCACGTATATAATTGAAATTTGAGTGGAGGTGGCAATCTCAATGACAGAATTACAAGAACACTTGAAATGGAACTCTTCTGAAACTAGTGAAATAATAACAAACTCAAGGCATCAAGAAATATTACCAGAAGATGCCAGTGAACATATCATTTCAGGCGTTCATTATGGCAAGCTAATTCTAACATGCTTTGGTCACTGAGTCATAGAAATCAAAGAACAAATCAGAGGACTATTATGATTTAATCCACAGTTCAAATTAAAATCAAGTGCTTTCGGTCGGAATTATATATTTGGTTTCTACAGTGAAAGACTTTCAAGGTAGTTGAAGGTTACAGCTACACTACATAAGTCAAAACTGAAATAATCTCAGTATAGTAAAGTTGATATGTAAGTCAAAATGATCTAATCTTTCACCAATATAAGTAACTTAGAATGCACAGTACTTTAGAACATTTAAGCATTACAGACGTTATCCAACAACACGACAAATTTACATGATATGAAAGTGGATATGCCTAACAATTACCATGGCAACAAGGTGTTTCCTTACACTAGAATTCGACAAGCGTGATTTGAAAAAATAAGAAGTTGCATGGAAAAAGGATTGGAGGCTGGAAGCTTCACAATCCAACATGGCCGATCACTCTATTTGAGAGCCTTTACATTTTGGGCCTTGATAACTTGAATTAAGAAACCAAAAAGTTACAATGCATGTATTGAATGAACGAATTATGTTGTGACACATAATAAAACCTTGAAGCGCAATTGACTTTCAAAGAAAAAATGATTTCAAAACTTTTTTTTCTTTAACCATTTTATAAAACATCAAGTTTCAACCTATGAAACAAAATCCTTGGTTTAACAAAACAAACATAATATATACAAGAAAAAGATATCTGGACGTTAACCAGGCTTTTAAATCGTGTCCTTATGAAGATCACTGTAACGCTTCGGCAGACATGATGTCTTCAGCTGCAACTTTTTAATTCCGTTGATTAATTTTATTTGCTACAAAAGCATTTCGATTAAGATTTAATAATGAACACTTTGAACATCCGGCGTAAAAGTCGGAAGTGCGCATTTTGGCAAAGCAGTGCTCAGGCTAAGGGCCATTGGAAGACACGCTGTTGTCATGAAAGACGCGCTGTTGTAGTCACTGGAATGGAATGAAGAAACTTACAATGAGTAAGTTCCGGGTAAAAAAGTTCAAGTCTGGGAAAGATATGATGATCTCTGTAAAATACGAATTAAAAAAACACGGTTCCACTCGAGCATTATTTTTGGTTTCATAGTAGAACCGAAAGTCAAAAATAATTTCGAATTCAATTTAGACCACGGACCCAGGTCAAAGTTGACTATAACTCAGGGTTTATCGTTTATGGCCCACTCGAATACGAGAGATCTTACACAATGATCGAACGGTAACTTTCGCAAGTTCAGAAGATAACAGCGGACAGTACGGTAACACCAACCAAGAATGTGATCAGCATACCTGTATCGGCTACATCGAGATCTTGGCGACAACTCAAGACTACAAAGAAGCCTGGCTTCGTCTACCGTACAAGAGTGTAAAAGCTAATAGATTGTACAAATAACGACAATAACATCTTTCTGTGAGCTAGACGTCATTGCCTAGTAGTTGCTGCTCGTGTGTACATTCAAGGCGGCTATATACCCGCCCTTTGTCAAAAAATCATCAAGACCACTTAGAGTCATCAAATTAGTATGAAATGACTCTTCGTCAAGTAAGAGGTGTTTCTGGACTTGGAAAGACGTTACAGGTCATATTGCTATGAGACCACACACCACAACTTTATTTGCCGGCACGGCCTGAAGCAGTAACGAAGGGCCAATTCTTTTCAAGGCCATGGAAAGTGACCAAAGTCAGAAATTTGATTTTACGTGCATTGTTTCTTAGAATATGCATATAATTGCTAGACACTTTGATAATTCCTGCAAGTTATTTCTAGACGGTGATGCGCTCATATAATTTCTTGACGAATCAACAATTGTGAAGTGGGAACGTATGACCAAATTTCTGTTTAATTCACTTTCATAAAACAGACCCCTACAACGTCATCTTATCTGAATTAGCAGAAAGTTGAGATCTGGCTTGTTGTGTTCCGTAGAAGCGAGAACCTCGCGAAAACGAACTTACATGCAAGACTTTGTGAAATATTGCCATTTCTCACAAGCAAAGCATGTGATCACACTGGCTTCTCAGCAGCAAGATTCTTGCGTCTACTCAAACTCTTCCCAGGTTTATTGCTGCAAGTGGCTTAAATCAAATGATAACTTTATAGCCGTTTTAAGTGTTATTTTAGACGTCTTGTTTTTGTTAAATGCTTTTATATTATTGTGTACATTAGTCCGTTAGAGTATTGTTAGGTCTACTTGTTTTGTTCAATTCCATAGTTGGCAACATTTATTGCAAAGGGTTACGCCGGAACACATGCGGAATGGAATGTGTAATTATGGGTTAAATGGTGTTCATTGATCTGGTGTTTTGTAATACACGGCGATATCCCACGAACTTTTGAATGATCTTGCGTTTGGCACGCTAGATGACATTCATGTCTCGTTTTAACCTTGACCTTGCACGCTTAAATATTCCGTTTAATTTTGTATTTCCAATGAGCATTCAGTCAATAAACGTTTTCGTTGCACTTCATCACGTGCTTCTAATGAACGCACGCGCATTGCAAATTTGGCGCAAAAGCTTTTCGTAATCGTCCACGGTGATGCAAGAATAAAAAGGAAAAACCGTAGACCCGCCTTAAGTGACTTAGGGCTCGGTAATAGATTCATACACGGTGACCAAACTCCCGAGTCCAACAGAAATGATTATGCTCCACCTGACAATTTCTGAAAATAATTAAAATTGATTTTAGCAAGCAAACAAGCTATTTGAGAATATACCATAAGTGTTATCTACTGAGAAAGTTTGTACAAATTATTTGTAGGCTTTGATATGCTAATAATTATCTGACTAAACCTTAATTTGCATATTGTTAAGGGGGTGCGTCACACTCAATTTCGGTGTTTCTATCAAACAGACGCCAGTTCCAGAGATCAAATTTCTCTGCCAGCCTAGGATTGGATCATTTTTGGCTCACTTGTGAAACTAAGGGACGCAGGCCTGCGAAATTGACCTATCGCCAAGATTTTGAGTGCCGGCTTAACTGACCATTTAGAACGCAGCATTATTTACCCACCTCCGTTTCCAAGCCGCCATTTTACCTGACAAACAACACGTTGCCGGGTAAAACTTATTGTTTGTTAGTTGACACTACGCAAGGGTGCGGAGCTTGCGATAGGTCAATTGCAGCAAGCGAGCTGGTCGGGGAAATGGATTTGGAACACCGTGTCTGGAATCGTTCCACTCTCTATACCCCTCTTCAATTGATATGATTGAAATAGCATCGTTTTCGTGTCTATCACTTGTCATTGTCAGGTGAAGGTGAACCCCGAGGGGTTCTTCGGATATTCGCTGCCTCCAAAATATTTTTTCTCAAACACTTAATTTTTCATCGTCACCTTTACAAATTCCCACATCATGAACGTGCTATTCTCTTCTGAAAAGCATCGCCTGTTGTCTTTGTCGAAGCGTTTTCGGATAGTGCAAAAAACACTCATCGATTCCACCAGGAGCGACGTTTAGTGGCAATGTATTTGTTTCCGAGATCTTGTTTGTCGGGTGTCACGCGACTTTTCGCATAGGGGCGGAGCTTGCGATAGGTCAATTGTCGATCTGACCAATAAGTTACATGAGCATCAAATTCAGTTTTACGTAAACTGTTTCTGAGACCTTACAAAGACATTCACGTTTAGTTGTAGCTTCAAAATTACATCCTTGTGAAAGTTTCGACAATATGATTGAATGCACTCTTATCTACCGGTTCATATTTTTCTGAGAGTCGTTTACACTTATCAGCGGATGCTCGAGATTTTTGACAGGGAAGTTGAATCCTTTGAACTATTTAGAATTTATTGTTGTTGCCTCTGTTGATCGGTGATATCTGTTTGTTTGCTCACTCCAAAATTATTGCGAAAGATAACTTCCAAACAAAGGTTTCCAAATATCGTTTCCTGTATTTAGGTGTTTGATATAATTAGATTTTGTTGCTTTATAAATGATTAGTTTTATGAGCACGTGCTTCGGAGATAAATTATACATTAACCTTAAACGACGAAAACAATGTGTCCAGCAGGAAAATATGCACAATATCCTCAAACAACCAGGAAGGTCTTCTAATATTAGGGACAAAATATATTTTTAAAGTAAGTGTTTAAAGGTGCAAAGTTTCCGAATTAGTGCTTTTACTCTTATAAATTTGGTCTCATAGTTTTTTTACCATAAGACTTTCTGTTATCACAAAAATATGCAAACCTTCAGCAAGTCAAGAAACGGGCCGGAAAATGTTATTGGAGTTGGCCAACCCTGAAATTTGTAAATCGGAAAACATAAAAATTTCGAGTACAAAGATTAAACTAATAGACTAGCTGATATTCAAAAATCAAATGAGTAAAATACGACCATCTTTTGTTGGATTATTGGTATTCATAACTCTTAAATGAATATTTTGACATCTCCTCAAGGTTTAAGTAGTGACGTATCACTTCCGAGTTTTAATAGTGTTATATTTTGCGACGAAATGAGTAAATTAGTTACATCCATTTCGTGTAATTAACTAAAGAAAAGGTCTCTTGACTGGGTTAATGCTGTGTTGCCGTATTTTTGTCAATTGTCCTCTTTTACAAAAAAATCAGCATGAAATGAGCAAAGATGATGCGGGGTTTTCTTTTTTCGACTCAAACCAGAGCTAGCGAAAACCCAAGATTACACAATTCTTTGCTTCATCATGCATTACATGCGAAGCACATGACCACACCGCAGGTACTTTTTTCTAAACAGTTTGGGTGCTGATGCTACGTGTTGTATTGCCTTATATTTTCTGAGATGTCATCGTTTATGACGTCACTTTAAGGCTCAGCCAAAGTATACACTTTCTTTGATAACATCGTCGCCCATTCTTCCAAAACATAACATGTGACGTAGTTGGCAGGATTCGTCTCAGAACCTATGATGAGTGAGTTAGTTGGAATTATTTCGTTGTTACAGCAGCAGATAAACCAACAGCAGGAAAATAACCAGCGGTTCGCTGAGATGATTACAACCAACTGCTTCAACATCAACACTTACCTGTCCAATTTTGCCTCTTTTTATAGTTATATAGAGTTTTGGAAAGATTATTTGTAACGTCTTAGAACTTTCGCAGGAGCCAACTCCATACCAACCGAAAAGTTACCCCAAGTCTTTTTAACAAACCAAACTTCGACGGTATACAAGTTGCTGGGTCCGTTGGCAGAACAACATACGCCACCCAAGCATATCAATCAGCTAACCATAATTGAGGTAGCAAAATTTATGGGGAATCATTTCGACCCAAAAAGTTTTACAGTACGGGAACTCTTCAAATTTCGGTCCTACGCCAAACGAAAGCCAGGTGAAACAATCGAGGAGCTTGCAGCACACACTCAGCAAAATGCCGCAAAATGCGCCTTTTCAGCCATAACCGACCCGCAATATCAAGCGACGACAACACGATTCATTTGTTCAATCAACAACGAAGCTGTTCTTAAAACTTTTTTAAGATGAATGACGAAAAAATGTCATTTGCAAATGCTATTGAAATAGCAACTGAAATTGAAGATGCGGCTGATAATGCCAAAGAAACAGTTTATGGACCAAAAGAGGAAGTTGTGCTGCGAACAACCAACCGCGTTCCAATGCAGGACAATCACGTGGGTCACGAGAACCTAAAGTAGCACATTTTTGGCACCCAACAAGAGATTTTTCGAAAGGTATTTGTTCCCGTTGTGGAAAAAGAGATTATTTTGCAACTGATTGTCGGTTTAAAACCGCTGAATGTCGTTTCTGTCACAAGAAAGGTCATATAGAGGCAGTTTGTCTAAGTAAAAGAAGACAAACAGGCCAAAGTGAGCAGTATTTTAGCAAGACCTATACAAAAGGTTACTTATATTTCGGACCGGAATCCAATTCAGGTTGTCGAGCACATTTCCGACAAGAATCAAGTTCTTGCTCATTTTGACCCGACAAAACACTTAGGAATTTTTTGCGATGCTCCCAATGTTGAGATTGGAGCTATTCTTTTTCACCGCTATAAAGATGGAATTCAATGATCGATTGCCTATGTTTCAAAGACTCTCACGGACATGCAAAGGAAATACAGCCGAATTCAACGAGAGGCTCTTGCAATAGTTTTTGCGCTGAAGAAATTTCATCATTTGCTTTACGGACGAAGATTTATTTTGGTAACTGATCACCAACCTTTAGTTTCTAATTTCGGACCAACTAAAGGAGTTCTTGCAATGGCAACCAGATGGACATATTGAGTCTATTTGAATATTCAAAAGAGTGTCGGAAGACGTCTGATCATTCGAATACATATGCATTGAGTCGTTTACCATGTGGTAACTATCCGCAATTCGACAAGGAGGAAGAGCAAGCAGGCGTGAATGTTGTTTGTTCTGTTAAATAGATAAACCTCCAACTGAATCCTAGCTGTAATTCCAAATTGCTCACTAAGGAATCCTTAAAAGATTCTAATATTTCAAAGGCAATGCGGTATGTCAAAGAAGAATGGCCACGTTTTACGGATTCTGAGGAGTTGAAATACTATAGAAAATTAGCAGAAAAAATGACACAAAGCGGTGTGTATTTATGGTGCACGAATAGTTATTCCAAAAAGATTGCGAAAACAGGTATTGGGTTTGCTCTAAATTAGGCATTTTGGGATGCAAAGAATGAAGCAATTTGCGCGAGCTGTGGTTTATTGGCCTCACGTTGACAAAGATATGGAAGAACTTGTGAGTCATTGTAGGTCTTGTGGTGAACATCAGTACAAACCACCATCGGCTATTCATCCGTGGATGCTACTTGAGAAGCCATAGAGCCGTGTTCACATTGATCATGCCATCAAATTTGGGACCAATTGGTTGGTCATGGTAGATGTGTATTCAAATACCCGTTTATATGCATACATCCAACAAATTCGTAGTCAACGAAAACAACAACAGAATTGTTAGAAAAAGAGTTAGCACTTTTTGATTATCCTTCCACGTTAGTGACTGATAATACAGCAACTTTTAAATCGGAAGAATTCCAACTCTCACAGGTGCTCCTTATCATCCTGCTACAAACGGCACAGCAGAACGCCTAATTAAAACTTTCAAAGAAGCTTTGCGAAAATCTTCAGTGACACCAAAAGGTGCTTTACAAGTCTTTTTTGTTGCAGTATCGTCGTACATCTCTAGATTGTGGGTATTCTCCAAGCGACTTTTTAAATGGAAGGCAAGTTTGATGCAAACTGGACGGTTTGCTGCAATCACCTGCTCATGTGTTTCAAGCAAAACAATCTCGACTATCGATGGAGTCCCAAACTTCTGGGTCTGAGGTAGTGGTATCAAAGATTCACAAGTATAGAGTTGGTATGCCATGCTATGTATTGTGTTTTGGTGCCCAGCAGGGCAGGGATCCAAGATGGATACCCGTCGTTGTATCCCAAGTTTTAGAATCATGTTCAGTCAAAGTATAGGTGATGCCCGACGGACCGATTTAGCATCGTAACATCGATCAGTTCAGACCCAGATATTGTTTTGAGGAAGACAATATGGTCCCGAAATTTCAAAACATTTCAGAACACTGTTAGGTGTTAATGTAGGCAACAATGATGCTGTTGATGTTACAAGGAGACAACAGGTAGAAAAATCTGGGGAGAAAACACCGCGTTCAAAGCGTCCTAACCCAAGAGCTCCAACTGGCACCGAATAGATGCCGCATAATTTAAGGTCGGAAAAACTGAAAAAGAAACGAGCAAATATCATTTCATAGGGCGGGGAGGTGTTGTACGTACGACTGAAACTTTTAAAATGATTAAAAAGAGTAGCCATGCAAAAAGATATTACAACAACGCATGTGCAGCTACAAAGGATCCGAAGGTCAACAGAAATACAAATGTCCCGCTTTTTGACACACGGTCAAATTGACATATACTATTGTCATTTCCCACGCAACATAGCCATATTTTCCCGCTCGACAAAAAAAGAAAAACGTTTTTTTGCAGCACCCGCAATTTCCCATTAACTTTAAAAAAAAAACATCAACAAAAACCGCTGTCGGGCATTTTGGGTGTTGAAGCGAGCGTTTCACCCTAACGTTTTGGCTTAGACCCAGATGTCCCGCTTTTTATCCTGAAGTCTTTTCTACCCAGTTACTCCGTTTTTTCGTTCTTGAATGTTGACCGTGACAACTATGCCACAGGTGTTCTAAATAACATTCTCTTTTTACAAATGTTATTATTTTACATATTTTTCAGTGTCCACTTTCTTGGCAACAGAACAATAGTAAAAATATAACGATTCCAATGTCTCTTGTTTGAGGTAACATAGACTACATGCATCAGAATCACAAACTTTTACCTTCTGAAGAAAATAGTTTATGTCTAAACTTTCATGGAAAGTCCTGCACTGCAACCAATGTGTTGAGCTAGCCACAGTACATTTCAAACCTACGTCCATAGATTTTTGCCCATTTTTCATTTATCAAAAAACATCTTTCTGCAAATTTCGGATAGATACTTGGAGTAGTTTATCGCACTTTCCGTAAAAGCCACTGCATTCTGAATTTTAACTGAAGAATGAAATTGTATCAAACTGCACCAAAGGTCCAATTAATTACAATAGATAAAGATGTATAATTTTGGATGAATGCCTGACTAAATTATCCACAGCAAGTGTGACGGGTCCATATTCTAAAACCGCTATATTTATAGGGTAGAAATCTTTTGAATCATTGAAGTTATTTCCCTAATGGCTTAACTAGTCACTTATATGATTTCTCTGGTTCACTTCCTTTTTATGTTGCTGTTACACGCTGTTATTTTTCGCATTTTGATAACACGTTTGGTTTACTTTTAACCAGAAATGATAATTATTAATGATTTAAAGTATTTAAGTTTTGCTTTCGGTATGATCATCTAGAAATGGCAAAGGGCTTTCTAGTGATATGGCTTTTAAGCAATTCGGTGGAAAAACGACGGATTTGCGAAAGGATTAATGGCAGCAAATTCGTTAGTACACACTCTGGAAGAAACGAATGCAAACAACTCTCACGCATGCGCTGCGCAACCTCAGCGAGATCGGAGTTGGCATTCCAGGGCTGTGCTCAAACTGATGTGAGTTTGTTAGATGAGTGATGTCATCCTTATACCGGTAAGACGTAGGACATCTATCGGTTGTCTCGTTTTCTTGTAGTATGCTGCAACGCACCTTGTTTTTTGACGAGGCATGGAACGTGAAAGCTCGTCAAACATAGCTCTTAAACAATTCCTGACGAAAGTACCATCTCGCAGCGTACGTCTAGTACAGGGTAATTCACTTTTAGTTCCCTGTGAGGAAATTTCCAGAAAAAATCACAAAATTCACCATTTTTAAATACGCGAAAAAGAAAAACTTAGTTTCTAATCCCCCAACTAATGATAAATGCGCTCGCAGTCAATTGCTTGAAGCCGCTTGAGGTCAAAGGTTTCATTTTCCATACAAGAGAAATGTGCTACGTCTATGTCTTGCCATACCAAATAACGAGACGTGCTTTGCCTTGTGGGAGAAAAATCGAAGTGGCGGGCAGCTGACAGGTCGTTTTTTGAAATTTGAAACTAAAAGAAAATGCTTTGATAACAAGTGAACTTAAAAATCTTTACGAACAAACCCTGAAAATATCTGGTGAGCAGGTCGAATTATGTTTCAGTGGTAGAGAACCACTGTCACTAGTATTGCAATTCAGTCTGTTTATCGCGCTCCAGTCCTCTTTAATGTGATAAGCATCCGGACAATCAGACGAATGAGTTTCGTGATTTGAGCATCGTCGAATATCAGGTCATTATGTTCAGGACAGGATTGCTTAGTGAAAGTTTCTCTGTTATATAGTCACTCAGGCTCGTGTGTTCCTATGCTATGCCCTTAATGATGACAATGTTCACAAGCCTATTTTTATTTACTAAAATTGTCACTTGCCAGCCATGATTTTGTTGCGAATAGTAGAATCTTGTATCAAACAAAATTTTAAAGTTTGATCAGCTATCAGATGATAATGTACCAGTTGGCGTGTCCTGTATCAAATTAAGTACATCACTTAAGAACGAGAAAGCTTTCTCTCGGGATGATTCTCGGTGAAAATGTAATTTTCTGTGATCAGCTTCATCGCGGTTTCGAACCTGCAACCCCAGCGGCCGTAGAGTAACGCTATGTTGGCAGAGCTAAACTACAATAGGCGATCAATGGCAGAGTATGCATATTTTACCGTGTATTGAATTAGCAAAATCACCGCCCTTGATATCATCGAATATCTGGCAGACAAAGACGAGAATTGGCAATTTGTAATACATCACAAAAACGCGACAGATTGTGTTGTTTAGTTGCTCTGCCCAACTGAAGACTAACAACATCAAGAAGTATATCCCATCCAACAGTAATCCCAAAATGGCCGCAAAATCGATAGTGTCCCTCAACAATTTCTCCTGTTTGCATCATCACGTGACTGGGCGTGGTTATTGTTTATCCGGTTGTATTTCTGCTGACAAAAGGTCTTTAAAAGATATAAAGATTCGAGAAATCTTTTTACGCGACCAGTCTCAGTCAAGGTCGTTCATCGTCCATTTGCCTAGACTGAGCATTGAAAACGAAATGTTTTGCCATTTACTATCCCTGATCGTGGCCGCAAACATGGTACTTGTGGACACAGGTGAAACGAATCGGAATAAAAGAAGCAACATGCGTGCAAGTGCCTTGGAAAGACTTCGAATACACTTAACACGTCTTGAAACGAAAATCGATCAATTTGCTGAACGCTCTAAAGCTGATGTGCAAACTGTCCAGACGGACATTGTGTCGCAATGTATGAATTACTCCAAACAGGATGCTGACCGCGTAATCGCAGCTGTTGAACGAATTGCTCTGTCCCATGAGGAGAACATCACTTCGAGTGTTCAGAAAAATGTTTCAGAAGCCCTGGTTCAAGTGTTGAAGTTGTGGGACGCTCACTTCTGCATGGGTGGATACACTCATTACAACTTGTCATGCTACAGACTAGTTCGACAAAATCTGACGTGGGAGGCGGCTGAAAACTACTGTCAATATTCTGGTGCGCATCTGCTCTGGTTTGAAACAGATGGAGAACACGAATTTCTGAAGAAACTCCTTAAAAACGAAGGTATGAATGGCAACGATGTTGTCTGGACTGGCGGATTGGACGCCAGTCAGTCACAAAAGTGGGCGTACCCCCAAGATTCTTCAAACACAACGTTGCTGAAATATTTTGGTGAGTTTCTTTGATAAACTTTGATTTTATGGTAAGTTTCACATTTTCTTTTTCTCTTACAAAATCGCGCAAAGCGCTATTATAGAGGCGCGTAGCGCCTAATGGGGGGAGGTCGGGAAGAGGAGTTTGCCGCCTTCCGCCAAGGGGAAAATTTTGTTTTTGCCTCTGAAGACAAAGAAGCACTTTTCTTGATTTCTGAAATATAATAAAAAAACTGAGAATATGTGTGAATATGAAGAATTCGTAAAATTGCATGAACTAGAACTCACGACCTACTAGTCGGAGCGCGCGTGCTCTTCTATTGCGCCACCTCGGTTCCAATGGAAACACCACACTAAGAAACTTGATCTTTGACCGTACCGTTTGCGCGCGAACCTGCTTCTTTCCGTAATGTTTATTACACGCTTTATATTTTGTGCAATAAGTTCGTAGAAAAGTTTTTGTGATTAAAGCAGTCTTAAACTGCTCAAAAGACCAAATTCATTTTTCGTGGTGGCATTAATCACGCGCTTGCTTCGAAAATCGTTTTAATTTTAATGTTTGACAAAGAGAGAATTATGAGTCTCTCAGTGATTAATTAAGGCTTCAATTAAAATATGAATTTTACCAGCAGCCTCGAGTCTGTTTCTTCCTTGCCTCTCAGCTTCCGTTTCCTTTGAAAAAAAAATGAAGTAATATTGCACAGTGGAGCCTGGGATATTACGCGCATATCGACCTCGAGTGGCAGCCCATAGGCCTACTTACAAATCCGCCTACGAAATGAGGTGGCTAGGATCTATGGACAAATGTCCGTGTCTTTTGTGAATATCTATCCAATAAATGCTAACAGCCTCAGCGATTGGTTAAGTCTCAATCCGGATATAGGTAACGCATCAACAACACAGTTCACATCCGAAATGATCCGGCGCAATGGTCCGCGGCGTTTTCTGTTGGTCCCAGAACGACTGGGAAGATCTTGGGGCTCCAGGAGTCCAACATGTAAGTTTCGGGAACTTCAAAACTGCCGTGTTCGTATGTGACGTTCCGGGGAGATGGCGACATGATCCGGAGTCGTTCCTGTAGCCGCCGTGTTCATCCGGGGCCAGTGTTCGTGTCCCTTATGTATTGGTCCGTCGTTTTGTAGTGACTGTCCGGAACAGTCCGTGTGGACACTGTGTTGATTCCGTGTTTCTGCCATGCTAATTCTGTGTTTTACCGGGTTCGTCCCTATAGTTTTTTGTTTCCACGGGCTAAAAGGAGCACAGATCATCCCACTGAAATCTCTGTTTATGATTGCGAGAGTTCTTTGAGTACCCCTTTCGACATGTGCACGGTCATCACAAACAGTAGCCTCGACAGCAGTGTTTTTCACATGTGGGAATTCCTTACAAACAACTCATAGTAACAATCTTTAAAAGAGATACTACTCTTGCGATTCTATGGGAAACAGCAACGTTATTTTATAACTAACCATCGGAAATAGTCCTTTTGTGAAATTCACAAAAAGTGGTCTTCACATTCTTCAAAATTCCACCCTTTCGATGGCTATCGATTCTATTGTATGTATTTTTCACATTTTTTTGGTTGTTTGGATCGAATGTGTCGATACAGCTGTGCTGTACACGAATGTTTTGTGTGTTTTGATGAATTTGGGATCTCAGCTTCCCTCGTGAATACTTGGTAGTGTCCGATTTACATGCATAGAGGGACAAAGGGAGATTTTCCCCGAACTGCTCCACGGGGAGAGGGTCCCGTCTGAAATGGGGCACCTCAAGATGAAAGGTTAAACATCATTAAGCTTGGAAAACAGTGACAGTTCATTCCACCGTTGTGTGGTCACAAGACGTGCAGGAAGTGACCTTCTTCAACATGAAAGCGGTTGCACGATGTCATAAAAAACAGGAAACTAGAGGTAATCGATTCCAACATTGGTGTCACGATGTGACTTTAGTCAGACAATTCAGTAGAAAAAAAAAACAAGTTAAAAAAACAATATTTAATTCAACATTAAACACTTACTCACGAACACCAATATGTATCATAACTGGGTCGACTATTGTCCATGGGGCACCCAAACTAATATTACTGTGTTAGAGTCCAGCTTATCATTTTACACAGTTCGTGCACAGTGCAGCTGTGGTCAGTGCCTTCCTTTCAGCATCCGACTTTGAACACCATCATCTTGCGGTCTCCACTTAGTCCGCTGAATGTCACAAGTCTTCACTGTCTACACAAACGTTCCACTTTCCCTAACAAGCTTCTAGACACGTCTACACCGTGTCACTACTGGCTCTCGACTGCCGCACCCAGGTCGGACATTTGAGTGCACCCGGCCAACACAACAGTTCATTTGCATATAAATGTCCCGGCAACAATCGCTGAACACTGACGCCGGCGACGTAACAGACTGTGTTCACAACTGTCTATTGTTTACAATTGGGCCCTCTCTTCGTGAGCGGCCCCTTAAGAATTTGTCAATAAAAACACAAAGCGCGTCCACTTGAATGTAATCAAAGGCCTTCTCAAAGTCCGGGCCCCTAAATATGAAAATGCCTATATTTTCAAAAATAAGGAAATGCACTACAATGGATGTTATCTGTCTGGTCATCAATTTTTCTCAAGTGACATAGGCGGATTTAGGGGGGGCCCAGGGGGCCCGCCCCCCCCCCCTTGGCTGCCGCAAAAAATAAAACAGTAAGAGCGTAGGGAAATGGTGAGTTTATTAATTAACCCCGGTAATTAAGATTATACGGATGAAATAAGATTTAAATGTGTGCAGTTTTAGTGTTGGGGGGGGGGCTCAAACCCAATTTCAAGTGTCAAATTCGGAACACGGCGCGTTCGTGACGGAACTATGGCTAAGTATAGAATCTCCCGCGATATCCTAGGCGACCGGTAGCGGCGCTGTGCGCTACAACTCCGTTTCCGTCGTCTGCTCCACTGTGCAATGGAGAAAATTTACATTTTTTAAAGAAAATGGAACCTGAGTGACGATGAAAAAACAGAAGCTGCTGGTAAGATGTGAATTTTAATCGAAGCCTTAGAGAATCACTCAGAAACTCGCAATACTCTCTTTGTCAAACCTTATCTTAAGACGGTTTCCAAAGCAATCCCGTCATTATTGCCATCACGAAAAATGGATTTGTTGGTCTTTTGGGCATTTGAAGACTATTTCAAATACGACAGATTTGTTAAGAATTGATGGCACAAAATATAAAACGTGTAATAAGCATTACAAAAAGAAGTAGGTTTCGCGCGCAAACGCTGTGGCCCATAAACAAGTATGTCTTTTAGTATGGAAGTTGTAGTTAAACCGTGGTGGTGTAGTTCTAAAGTACGCGCGCTCTATCCGCCAGGTCGTGAGTTCGAGTCTTTGATGCTTGCATTTTTTTCCTGTTAGACACGTTCTCCGTTTTTTTTTTTTTTTGCTTTTTTTTCTTGGATAATACATCAGGAATCAAGGAAAATGCTTGATTTTTAGAGGTAAAAACCGAAAAATTTCCTGGGCGACCTCCCCCCATTCGGTGCTATGCGCATCTACAATCGTGGTTCAGTTTGCGCAAATGCTTCCAGCCAGACAAAATGTTGGGCCCCCCCTTGCGATATCCTAGATCCGCCACTGAGTGATATACAATTTCGAGAAAAAATATAGTGACAGTTGTCTCCGTTATCTCTTGCCAGACAGGGGCCTTTGGAAAAATATAGTTTTGCATTCGCAAAATTGACTTATTGAATTAAAAAATCCAATAAATTAGTACGCTCCGCAAAAGCTTCGCTGTACAAATTTTCTCGATTTGTCAAATTATATGAATGATTATGCGCACGTTTTCAAGTGCGTTTAGACGACCTGTGCTGCAAAAGCAGAGACCCTAACGACGATGTCCTGGTCAAAAGGTACACCATGCACTGATACAGAGTTATTAAATGTTCTCTTGAATTTTCTCTCTTATCCCTATTTCGCAGTCTTTCTACTTCATGTTCAAAAAGCCTTCAACGATCACATATAACCAGTAAAGTCATTCATAGCTTGATTTTCACAACTTAAAACACAGTTTCGTCATTAAAATAGGAACATTCTGTACTAATAAATTGTTGTAGTCATTTTGTGACAGCATCAGATATTCAAAAATTATTTTGAAAATCGCAATTCTGATCGTTTTAATAAGTTTTAATTAGGTATTGCAAGAGCATCATTTTGGAATAATTTGTAACTACGGTAGATTGGTGTGCATACAAATTCCTTTTATGATTTTTAACTGAAAATAAGAGGAAAGAGTAACTCCAGATTATATTTTACAGGAAACGTCACTGTTCGGCTTGTGAAAGTCAACTCCATTCCATATTCAAGAGTTGAGGTATATTTAAAGCAATTTGGAGGGTGGGGACCGATTTATGACAACGGCTGGGACAAAAACGATGCTGACGTCGTGTGCAGACAGCTGGGTTTCAAGTAATTCATTTGTATTATATTGTTTTGTAAACTTTCCGACGTTTTTTTCACATGAGAATCATAACAAATAGTGATTATGCTTGGAAGACACTGCAAACTTGGAAAAGTAAAGCATGTGATTAAAACCGATTGAATGTTTATCATAAATTGTCGTCTTTAGTTCACCTGAATAACAAAAGGCCGTTTTCTTTTTACAAAAGAACTTTTGATAGTTAATAGATATGGTATGACCTTACTTCGATGCATTTATGATGTCTGTGTTGGTAATAGAAAATAACAATTAGTCAAATTAGATGCTTTTCAGTGACTCGGAGAGTGCTGTTAGCAATTTGGTTGATGGATCTAACGGGCGATACTTTTCAACAAACATGAACTGCTCTGGCTCTGAATCCAACCTCGGAGAGTGTCGTCATAATGGTTGGGAGGTTTCTCGCTTTGGCTCGAATAACGCAGCAGGCGTCATCTGCAGATATGAACCCGCTGGTAAGATTTGTAAAGAGAAGTATTTTGTGCCATCGTATGTTATATTAAAATCTATGGTCTTACGGCATAAAATAGGTCTGTCATAAAGTAGTGCACTATCACTCTCATTCTAAGGTATAAATTATACCCGTAATGCATCACATGTACCCACAATTCAGTACTTGTGTGAATAACTTGTCATGTTTCTTCAAGGGGGCATAGAAAGTTCTCACAGAGGTTTGCCTATCAGAACACACGTCAATGGACTCGTCACCCTTTCTTCACTATGTCAAAAACTTCATGCAAAGAACCACAAGTTTTGTATTTTTTTTACCCTTTCACTACGCGAAAATGGGTAACAAATGCAAATTCGGCACTTTTTACCCCCAAACCACCACTTCCTTGCCTGACGATGCTCGACTGAAGCGAACAGCAAATTCTGAAAGCAAATTTCCTACTGATTCCAAACATGTGGTCCAAAAGTACTGCCAACCTACTAGTTTTTTTTGCAAATCTGGCTTGTTTGAGGACTACCTGAAATCGTAGCCAATTTCTCAGTCGTTACCCACCAATGCACGATTCCAAAAGGGGTCGCCATCTTGAAGAATAGTTCAGCTACAGCTGAGCAATTGGTCCTTTTTTATTCTCAACATGTTCACAAATACAAACAAACCACATTCACTTGGCCTACAAGCAATGCCTAATTTAAAATGCCCCCAAGTCTGGTCCACCCCTAGATCTTTATATTTTGAGAGTGCAAATTGGCCGCTGCTGCAACCTTACTGTTCAGTACGTGCCACCTATACTAATATAATACTCGTTGCCTTTTTGTAATGTAACTCTTCATTCTTAAGCAGATTAACTTGTACTGTTGCATGTTCAATTGTAATATCAACGGCAAGAAATTGACAAAAAGGCAAATATCAGAGTTGGGTGTGCCTCCCGTGTTAGTAAACTCAGGAATGATGGTCAGTTTGAAAAGTTAGGTCAGTCACAGAATGTATTTTCTGACTACACCAAAACGAAATTTAAATTCAGGATGAACCTATTTGCGAGGTTTCTGCTGTACGTGTGTGAAACTGTGTCGTGGAGTTTTCATGTGCCGTTTTTCAGTTTACAGTTGTGTTCTTGTAATGGTGAGTTCCATTCAATTCAATTTCCAATATGCAAAACGAAAAATTGGAATTGATGTTTTCAGTGAAAATCGGATTTAAAATTTCAGTTTGTAACTGGAATGATATTTTAAAGAAAATCAGATTGGTAATTTATGCTGTGTATATGTTAAATTGAATTTGGAACAAAAAAATCTGATATTCAGTTATAGTTTTGAAACTTGAATTATGGAAATGTACATTGATTCGTTTAGATCATTGCCTTACGACAACACAATAAATGACAAATTTTTAGTAAAATTATCAATTCTTAGCATTGTAGGTTAAACGTCATATATTTTTTTACAGCATGCTTTATTATTTCATCATAAATTGCATTGGAAGCTAGAAAAAAGTGGCATACGTTTTGACTTTTTTCAGACAAATTAGCAGAAATGAATGCAACTTCAAAAAACGAACTGTCATTCGTTTCCGTTTTCGTATTATGAAAAAATATTTTTTAAGAAAAGTCCCTATTACCTCACCCTAAAATTGGATCGTTTTAAAAATTGATATCATTTTAGAACATTTCTTATGGCATGATATCTTAAAATTTCACTTAAATTCTGTATGGTGTCTCTGAGATATGATTTGAGAATTTTTAGGCAGTCGTTAAGATTCTATGCTTCAGTGAAGAGCTTGTGATTTATATAGTGTTCAATATTTATATAGGACAACCAACTTATTACAAAGTTCGCCTTGTTGGTGGCCAACGATACAACGAAGGTCGTGTTGAAGTCCGCCAATACTCATATTCGTCGTGGGGCTTAGTTTGTGATTATTACTGGGACAGTTATGACGCTAAAGTGGTCTGCCGGCAATTGGGATTTGGGTTTGTATGAAGTTTTCACGTGTGATATATGAAATAACATACATGACGTATGGCTGCACAGTGGTACTACAGTGCAGCCACACGTCGATACTTAAGTACCAGTAAATCTCGGTAATCACGGAAAATTCTTGTAAAATGCCGACAGCAAAAGTGCCAGTTTCTTACTGATCCTAAGCAAATTCAGCAACATATGAAACATGTTGAAACACTACACAGATTACTCGTTCCTAGTATGTTATTGGCGCTACGCACTATACAGTAACTGTTCCATAGTCGTATAATTACTTGTCTAATATTGTCGAAGTGCAGAAAAAGCCGTGTACCGTCGCTTTAGCGCCACCGGATATCGAAACATTACATCCTGAAGAGCTTTACGTGCCTGAACTAATAGTCAGGCTGTATTGAGAAAGAGTTCCTACATCCTTACAGTAATGTTGCCGAGATACCGAGCGCTAAACTATTATAACTCCGTTCCTAAGTTGCCAGTTCTGGTATACTGCACTGTGTTTCTGCAGTGTCTATATCAGATTGGATGATTTTAGGTTGTCCCGACATGAGTAAAAGACAGACGTGAAACCTGAAAATTATTCCAGTACTTATGTCCATGATTTTGCCCCCAAAAGGCTCTACCTTCTGGTATATTAACGCATGGGCCTACATTTATATCTCTTGCAGACACGTACAACACACGTATTCAAATTCAGTTTTCGGCCACGGCAACAGAGACTGGTGTTTGCGTAGAATCTATTGCTCTGGGTCTGAGTCTGGACTGTCATCATGTAGCAAAAGCAACTCCTATTTGTCGTACTGCTCAAGTGGTGACGCAGCAGGAGTTCGCTGCTATGTACCAAATGGTGAGTCGAATGTAAGCAAGCGTTCCGTAGACGCGAGTACCTCGTGAAAACACAACTGAAGATCTCGCAAGACTTCGATAGATAACGTTAAGTATTACAAGCAAAACACTTGACCACATTGTTTTCCTTCGCGAGATTCTTGCGTCTTCGGTACTCCACCCACTCAGATCCAAATGTCTAGCCTTTGGCACTCGAAACGTTAATCGAACTTGTTCTTGTATTTTCTTCTTCGCGCGAACTCAAGATAGGTGGCTATTCTATTCCATGCTCGAGTATGTTATGGTTTGCACATATCAGCTTTTAGTTTGGTCGCAATTGATGACCCCCAAGTAAGATACAAACTCAAGTAAAATTCGAGATTTAGAGTAAAAATTCTAAATTCAGAATTCAGCTTTTACTGTTGCCATCACTGGTACAAACAAGGATTTAATAGTCATCTATGGAGACCACAAAACTGCTCTATAACAGAATAATAGACAACTTGAGTTCACAAAACAGAAAGTGCTGGACCTAGATCAGTTATAAGTCAGATTATTTTAAGACGTATTGCCAACGTTTCATGATGATTTTCTCAGTAACATTTCTTTGTTTTAGTCAGGTGGTCTTAGTCAACCCATATAATTTTAAAAACCAGTAAATTCCAAGATAACCTTTTCTGTAACAAACTCAAATATAAATAAGTATAAGTCCAGGAATATGTATGGTAGTGCCAAAAAATATACGCCCGCGTTTTATGGGAAAAATAACCTTTTGAACGTGTTTTTGGTCCATATAGCGTATCTTACTAATTGTGAAAATTGTATTCCTAAGTGTTTAGTAGATTAATAATGAAATTGACGAATTTCTCGAAGTGGAACTGAGTTCTAAAAATGTCAGTTAATCCGAATAAAGTCTATTCTGTTGTTTTTCTGTTCCGAAAACTGTGCAAAATGACCAAGTCGTCTGCTCCGGATTTCCAATCTCATCTCTGGTACATAACAACTTGTTATTTGAACCATGATGCCAGAAGCAACTAATAAGATTAATACAAGTGATTCAAACGATCAGACATAAAATCTTTGAATTGAGTCTAACCGCGCACAGAATTCTGCTCGCGCTAGGTTGACCGAGTCTGTTTAAAATGGCTGCGATTACGGCTGCCTGGATTTCAGGGCGAATTATTTTAAAAATAAGCTTCTCAATATGAAAGTTTCGATGAATTTGAACAGTTCTTTGTACAAAAAAGATCAAGGTAATTTATGTTGTAACTTTTCCACGCATTTTGCACCAAATTAAAAGGCCTATTGTCGCCGATTCCAACTTGAAAACAGGACACACACTCAACTGCGGCCCGTATCGGAATCGCGCAGCGTTCACACCTACGACTTCAAAAAGAAATGAACGCAAAGTTACTAATATCAAAAATTTTGTATCTAGCAAACTAAACTTTATAATAAACTTTGTGAAATTGCCTGATAACAGTTCGGACGAAGCGTTTTTTTTTTGCCTGCTTCGTGACCCGAGTCATGCACCCGGGGATTCCCATACGGGCCGTGTTAGGTGGGTGACATCTCAGGCAGGAACAGGGTCGGTCGGGCGTGTGCGAACAAAAGAAATTCTCGAGATCCGGAATATGCATTAGCGAGCTGGATAATTTTGTGCCCAGGTGAGCCCGAAAGGACAAGGAAGACTCGTAAAAACTTTTATTTACGATCTTGTCCAGCATTTCGAACACTTTTTGAATGATGATTGATCTGGCTTCTCGTCGGCTTGAAGGACAATTAAAACACTAAGACAGATTCGTTGGAAGGTAAAAATCTGATACTCCGGTTGGTGCGAAAATGCGAAATCATACAGGACTACGCGAAATGTTGCAATAACAAGTCGTTAAAGAATGTGATCACACTACATCTCTTTGTGAGATTCTTAATTACGTCTACGAAACTAAACAATTGTTAATTTTCTTTTCAGCTTCAGTTTCTCAGCCAAGCAGTGGCTGTCTAGAGATGACGACCCGAGGCAATTTGTTATCCAAGTCGTGCCAACAGAAGAAAAACTTCATATGTAAATATTAAATACGTCAAGTGCTGTAGGAGGGGGTGTTTGCCAGAGAGTAGAAATACTTACGTCCGCTAAAACTTTATCATTTGAAAGTGCTTTAGCGATCATGCTTCTAAGGTTAACATCTATGACACGTTTAACTCCTTGGTACCTTTAGGTGCAACCACTGAGGCGGGATGAGAAGACTTGCTCCTCTCGCAGGCATGGCTCACATCTCGCAGAGGCTTGTGCGATGTCGAACTCGGAAGACCTTAGTCTCTTCGAACACAGTTATAACAACTGAGTAATTGCTGATAAACCTTCAATTGCGATTAAATTGGGCTAATCTCCGCGTCACAAATTGTCGTAGTCAGTACAACTCATCGTAACGTCTTTCTGTTTTGACAGTTGTGGCCACAGGTGCTGCACCATTTTTGTCACGCTCAAATAAAACCTTCCACCACAAGTTGTCCCAATTTGCTCGGACTGTGGCAGTTTGCCAAAAATGCAAGTGCTGACGTCAAGATAAAGCTGTGACGTCCGTCATAGCTGCAGGACCAGGGCAGTCGAGCAACAACACAGCGAAATATGTAGAAGAGTACATTTTTTAAAATCAAATACTACTGTAGGTTTATGTCTACCCTTTGGGGCCTTTAACCTGGATAGTTTTAGGGTTAAAGTTCTTTAAAAAGTGGGCGCGGTTACCGTGAAAATCTCCTTACAAGTGGCGTCAGTTGGAGTATTATTTGGGCTTAACTTTCGACTGTACTAACATGTGGTAAGATACTTTTTATAAAGTTTTTAATTACAATAAAGCCGAAACAGATGTCTCCATCCAGATTCTGCCAAAAACGGTGAACATTAGGACAAAACAAGAAAACTAATAAAGCACAAAAGCGTTTAAGGAAAAAAACATGGGAAAAGCTACCAAGTCCGCATCAATGCAATAGAAAATAATTTCAGATTAAAAAGAAGCAAAATTTCCAGTTTACCAAGAGAATCAATAGCATCGCAAAGTAAGCCATATCAACTTGAACACGACCATCACAACTACAAACACGATGCCGTTATGATGACGAAATACTTTCACTCAAAGCATCTCGAGAATGGTGATTTCTACTCCAGAGTACAACCTTCTTTGACAGTAAGACTGCTAGATGAGGTGCTGGCCGTATATGTCATTTGGAAACCTAGGCAACGATCCTTAGACTATCAAAGTACTGATAGTCCTAAACAAAACTGCGCTTCATTTGAAGTACAACTTCTAATTCTGCGACTGCATCGGCCTGTATAAACAAGCACTATCGCGCCTAAATTTTAGAAAATATTAATGATAAGAAAGACCCCCTACAACCTCATACTGAACCTTAAATGCCTTTTTAGGCACTATGTGCGCATCGGAATGAGTGATCAAAATTTCGATTGATAACTAAAAGAAAAGTTCAGTTCAAAATCTTCAAACAGTTTATTTTCATTTCCAACTGATTGAACACATTGACAGGATGGAGCACGTTGCAACGATCAGACCAGTCAGCAACTTCTCTCCTCAGAGACCACATTATTAACATATTATTTACATATGTAGAAACCAATATAAGACAAATCTGTTACATATTGAACAATACATTTGATGAACAAAGCACACAAAAATATAATAAGAAAAAGTCTATGACTGGTCGACATCTGGGGTCAGGTCGATCTTTATCATATCTGTGGGGTTGGGAATGTCGTGTTTTAGGCCACACCCCCTCAGTCCGGCCAGGAACT
Source organism: Phoronis australis (assembly GCA_002633005.1). Classification (NCBI taxonomy): domain Eukaryota; kingdom Metazoa; phylum Phoronida; family Phoronidae; genus Phoronis; species Phoronis australis. The sequence continues at coordinate 487,414 of NMRA01000010.1, forward strand.
GTTTGGGCTGAGGTACCTGAGAGTACCCATCGCGCTTCGTCTGTGTCATGTTTTCTCTGCAAAATAAAAATTGGGTTTGAGTTCTCAGCATGATATGCATCAAATCAATCTTTTGCTTGAAAATGTTATTTTTAAGTACATTGATAGATTATGGGTGCTGTTGATGTGAGAAGTTATTTGAAGAGTTAAACCACTTTACATGTTTAGTAATGAGGGTTCCTGAATGATGCTTGAGCTAACAAGGACTGCATGTAAGGTATCCCAGAAGACTGATATTTTATTTAAAGTCTTCAGGATAACAGCTTGTAAAAGTGTACTAACTCTGAACCTAAACTGTACCAACCACCCAGTCAGAGGCTCAGTGGTATAGGAATGTGGTATAAGGTAACACCAAAAATGTATGAAATAAAGCAATTCATGCTCCTAAATTCGGCCATGTGGTGCTCCAATTATAGCACACTTTGGTTTTCTAAAAAAATACACCACCAAATCACATCACTTAAATTCACACAACATGTGGCATCAGTAACACTCTGGGTGAAACAGAAACGTTAGAGTAATCATTAACAATCCAAAAATGTACAGCTTTAAAAAGCATAACTTTACCCTTATGACACCATTTAGCCTTGATCGTCGATAAAATAAAACTTGGTTCCTACTCAAATATATGAGATTATGCCTAAGTTCCAAAATTAGGCACATGAGCTCAACTATGGGGTTTTAATTAAAGTAAATAAATCCTTGCTAAGTAATGTGGACAATGATGGTATGTCGATCACATAACCACAGACAGAATGCAGACATGAGCATTCAGACAAAATACCATTTTTCCATCATGACGGCTGATTCTGTCAACAGCAAAAATTACTGATAATAAATATTAGGACATCAAAATCCTAATAACACAACACCTAAGCCACCTCACTAAATTTCCTATTGATTCCCCTTCATTCTCAATGAATTCCTTTCCTCCCAGCCAACATGACGGAAATTGCGGGTCATTTTGTCTGAACCCTTTTGGCTTGTTGTGTAGATACTTACTTTGGTAAGTAGACCTGAGTTACATTGTCTCGCCTCATGTTACTCAGATTGGTCTGCATAGAATGAGTCACTTTAGTCCTCAGATTTGTCTGAAAGTTAAAGAGAATTGCTAAATAAGTTTTACAGTAAGAGTAAGAACTAAGTCGCCTAACACTAGAAGTTACCAACTTAAAATTCAGTCATAGATGCTGTTATACTGACAACCTGCGATGTATTTCCCCATCTCCACCCCTCGATACCCAAAAATTTCAACCGTCAATCTACCCTCTGTTTTGTACTAAGTATTCCTGCACCACAAAAATTACTCATAAGCCCTCATTGATTATTAATACGGGAGCTTCTGGTCATCTTTGCTTATTTTGTGTCCACAAGTAGTGTTGTATGTAATTGCGCTAAGGGTAGCATGGCAATACTGGCTTAACCCGCTCATAGGTAAATGTTTATTGACCAAGTACAATACTCATTTCATGAGTCTTGAAGAACCCTGAATAGCAAGATTCATCAAGTCAAAAAGTATGCAATGTTTCTCAAGCTTGGAAAATATTCAAGTTTTACCAATACTATTCAAGTTTGGTCAATGTTATTCAAATTTGATCAATATTATTGAACTGTACACAAAATTCTAAGCCACTATGCAGACTAGTTACCACCTCCAAGCCCAAAATGTATCGAATAATGTACTATTAAGCTAAATCAAAGTTGGTCAAATTTACCGATCCGAAGTGTATTTCTTCATTGCAGTCTGGTCAATCGCAGTATTGTTTTGGCCTGGACTAGCATGAGCGTTCAAATGTCACAGACATTTGAATTTTGGTTCTCAGCAAGTGAGAAAGTAATTGCTATGTTTAATCTGGTAAGAAGGCTCCTATTATTTTAATACTGTTTAATTAGAGTTTATGATTTGTGCTTAACATGTTAATAAAACTGAATGTTTCATGCTTATACTTACTATCGTTATTAGTGCTGCTTAGCTATCTGTCGCGTCTTCAAGGAATAAACGTATACATGAAGCTAACGCAATGTTTTCTTTGCCTTCTCAAATACTGGTCATTTGACCAACAAATCCACAGCTTTTTAAATGTGTTACACCACCTTATGCCCCTCCTCACCAATTGTGTTACACCCCATTACGCCCCTCTTCATCACATGTGTCACCACATTATGCCCTTCCCACGTTGTGCCGCACCTTATTATGTCCCCGCTCACAAGTTCTGTCACACCCCATTACATCCCCTCACAAGTTATGTCACACCCCCTTTACACCCCTCCTCACCAGTTTAATGGCCTTCCGTCTTAGTTCCCATTCATTCCACTCGTATGACTTGACAATGTTCGACTCCAGTATATGTGTGTCTGTCTGTGTTCCACTGTCACATTTGGTAACTGGTTTCTCTATCATTTTCCCTTGATCTTTTCCCTGTAACACAATTATCAAATAATCAAAAACAATCTTTCTCATTGGTAACACTTGATTTTGCACATTAAGAATCCATTCAATCATCACGTTTTTGTGACATAACAAAAAATTATTCAGCACTTTATGGCAAAATCTCACCAATTCCCGACAAAAATTGTTTCCAAAAGTGATATTTTTCTAATTTCTCCAAGGCTCAATACCCTTGTGAATATCTGGTCTCTCACAGGTTGTCTGATGTTACGTGTGACATAACAAAGAAATAAAATTTCACTCGTCCACCATATTATCTGCTCAATTGGTGAGATATTACCAGATATCAGTGGCGGCTTTAGAGGGGGGCTCGACATGGTATTAGTTTTTTTACTGCCAACAAAAACAGGCAAATGCAATTTGATTAAGGCCCCTCTTATTGATCACCAGTCAAACAATTTGCAAAATAGAAAGTTGTCTCTTCAAAAAACAAAACACTTTTACCTGACCTGTGAATTACATACACACACAAACTATTGCACAGTCATGCTTCAACCAACACTTCCACAACTCAGCTGGTTCATTAGAACACGAGTAACACAATTATGCTGAAACAATTCCTTTAAGCACACACACACACACACACACACACACACACACACACACAAACAAACACACAAACAAACACACAAACAAACACACAAACTATTGTACAGTCATGCTTCAATCAACACTTCCACTACTCAGCTGGTTCATTAGAGCCCAAGTAACACAATTATGCTGAAACAATTCCTACAAGCACAGTGTTTTTTTACCTGTGAGTAAGGTGTGATGGAGGCAAATTGTGAATGAAGCTCCAATAACTGTATGAGCTCTGGACTTCTCTTGGCAGCTTCAGCGACTTGTCGGATGTAGGAGTCAGGGTTTTTAGCAAACTCGGCAGCGGCCTCTTTTGTTGAAAATGCGTAGTAATGTTCTTGGTAACGGAATACCCCTATGTCTGGGTTGGATGGAATCAGTAACCTGTCGTATTTGACCAATGTCCATCCACAATAGCCCTGTTAACAAAACAATTCAATTTACTAACAAAAATATTAAAGAAATGCAAAGGAGATTTTCTGTCGCTTAAGGCCATCCACATGATTACATAACGTGAACCATATTGCAAATAACTTCTATGCTTAATATGTTTTATTCTATATAGAATTATCTATCTAACTACTATAAAAAAACACGGTCATGGAGAGGACTATGTGAGCCCACACATAACGGTTCATCAATGAAAGTAGTTAAGAGGCAGCAGCAACAGGAGCAGCAATGTCGTGAATCTACTATAAAATAAGCCAAATAGTTGGGATTCTACTGAGAAACAAATCCACTAGTTATAAAACCAATGAGAAACTAGTCAAGTAGCAGTGATTGTACTGAGAAATAAGTCCAAGTAAATAGCAGACATACAAAATGGTTTCTGCAGCTGCAAACATTCTGATTGTTTGCTTCAATAAACACATTTTATCATGAAGTTTACCAGATGGGTCCAATTTAATTTTTCTAACTGAACTGGTCTGCTGTGTAATGTGTAGTTTTAAATGATTCTTGACCAGCCAAACTAAAACATCATACATGATACATACCTTATATTGAAGAGGAAGTCGGTTGAAATTTTTTGTTGTATCAGGGAAAAGCCACTCTGTTTTAGGGAAATCTGCAGGACGGATAACATCACTCTTTGTCTAAAAAACACCACAAATCTCTGAAAAATCTATCACAAACATGAAATAGATTAGTAATTCAAATAAAAAAATAAATTCATTGAAACAAATCTTTAATGGTGTTTTCGCTTTGTATATTTAAACAACAGCTAATTCATGATTTTTCTTTACACAATTTTTGAAATGTTTTTCATGAAGTTGGTGTTGACCTTTACCTCATTCAGTCTCTGTTCGTCTGATTTGACAGAAACACCATCCATGAATGGAGCCAATATTTCATCACTGAATAATTCTCTGTTGCCCTGAAAAGTAGACAACACTGCAAATGAAATACAAGGGATCAACGATACACTCTAGACAATTTCTAGACAATAACATTAATTGCTATGCTCACAATATGGGCACAATAAAATGCAACTTTCAAACAATATTCAGTTAAGTATTGCTAAAATTTTACGCATAAACGTGGAGGTTAAGCCAGTGAATGAAACATTGGAACCACTAAACATAATCATAAAAGATAAAAACTCAGATATTATGACAGTAAGGCCAAAATTCATCTTGTGTACTCTCACTACAATTGTTTCCATACTTCTAAAAATAGTAACAACTATTGTCTTAAATGCAGATTACTGTTGGATCCACTTCCATGGCTCCAAACAATCCGCATGACCAAGTCAAAATGTTAAAACTTAACTTAATAACATATACAGAGACTCCTACACGAGTCTCAGGTTTATGACACGGGCAAAACCTCTAGGAAATTTTAACACCCAAAAATGGCTTGGACTTTGCACATCATCGCACTTTTGTCTTTACAGGGCATGTATCTCATTGACAGATATAGCAATTTCAAATCAGAACCTTTGGAAGCGGACTGTACAACATTCAAACAGCCATTTATCACAGTAGATTTTTCAAACAATTGAGTCCCCTCACCCTAGTATATGGCTCCAGACTAGCCAGAATGTTGCTAAGGACACTTAGTAACACCATCTCATCTTGGAAGCCACTCCACAACTGGGACAGGTTGATGAACTGAGGCTGAAACAAATAATAGGTTCTTCAATGGGCATTTGAAATAAAGAGTGTACTTCACATGAATTTCCATTGGGAGAAATATGTCTTCATTGACAATCCAAAACAAAGCTGTACTTATTCTATGCTCTTGTCAATAGGCCTAACAAAAGTGAAAGCTTCCACCAAAATAGAGCAAAGCAGTTAAAACATTTTCTTTCACAACAAATGTCTTCTATTTTTAAGGTTATGGAAGACTATATTTAGTTAAAAGCTATAGATTTTAACAGATAGTAAATGCAAAAATTTTCTTAAAATATAAAGCCAAAGACTCCTTTCAAATATTAAAACGTTCCACTTTGGTCAATACCTACACTATACATATTCAAAGGCAATTGACATGGAATGGCATTTGCATTCAGCTTGTAATATTAGACAACTTACATAGACCTGGGCTGTGGGTACAGCTGTCTTGGACTGTACTGTAGCCTGCAGCTGGTCCATTCTTTGTAACAACTGGGACTCTAACATCTCCACTTGCTGGGCACAGCTTATCACGTCATTCTGGAACAACATAAATACATATGAGCATGGTTAAATACATTGCCTGTATCAAGTAAAGATTATTGCTGGCATTTCATCCACGGTATGAGTGGGACCATCTACATTTAGGGGTACCCTAGTATGGACTCCTGCTCGTTGCAATGCAAATCATGCAGAGATAAGTTATGTGATTTTAAAATTATTGCACAACATTGATTTCAGGAAGTGATGAACCCTGTGTCATTTGTGATAATTGACATATGAAACTAAGAAGCTTAAACCATCAATAAAAGTGTTTTGATGGTCAAAATGGGCCCGTGTTAACCAAAAGTACGACAGTACCTTTCTTTAAAGTCCTGGAAAATTTCTCCAGGCAGGAGGGCAAGAATGTAAATGGGACAAACAGAATTGAACTGAACTGACTGACTGTCCTAAAGTTAAATCTGTAGACCTAATCAGAAACCTGATGAAATATAATAGTTTCAACAATGCCAAAATTAAACATCTGATAACTTCCCAAGTTCTACCAGACATGTATAATATCTCAAATTCCTACATTTTCTGAATGTTGGTTGTGTAAAAGTACAGTTCATGAATATTTTGTCAAACTGTCAGCATCGAATCACCACCTGGATGTCTGTTGGACTGCAAGAGGTGAGGGTAGTCATCCATCACTACCTCCAGCCACTCTCTGGACACCAGGGCATCGCATTTTCGAAAAAATATTCCTGACCTCTGTTACTATACTCCACTCCTTATGGAGGTTAAACCAATCATCTTTGATCTGACAAAACTAGCACTGATTCAGTTCATACCAGTATTACTCGCAAGAATGACTCATGTTGACGTGAGTTGATCAGCGCCTCCTTGAGGAGAGGAATAGAAGGACCTTCTTCAGCATCCCTGGCTGAAATTAACTTCTCCAGAAGGGCTGAAACATAATAAATTGTAAAATTTAAAGAAAAATCTCATCTACACAATTCGCTATATTTAGTATTTGTCCAGACAGAATAAGTTGGCTTGACAACCAGTTCTCTCCAACTCCAGAAACAACTTTGAATTTGAGTAAAGACAAGCCAAGACCAGTGTTAATAGCAGTTCGCAGTCTAAATAAAAGTTTATACTTTTGATAGAAAATCTGCATATGCACTGTAAACACCTCATTTCAAATAGCTCAACACATTCTTGTATTTGCTTTCTATAAAAGACTGAGCCATTAAAAAAAATTTATCTCAAGTTCCTAACCACTGCCTTAGTAATCAAACACTAATACCCTTATATTCTATTTCAAAGAAAAAATGTTTTACTCATTAAAAATGACTTGTTACTCGCCAAAAGTGATAAGCTACTGACACGCTTGCAGAAACCAACTGGAAAATGTAAACTGCAGGTTGTGTATACCCTACAGAAGGATGTTCATGACTTTACACTAAAAACTCACCCGTATATTTGAAGGAAGTGGACAGTGTGTTCTGTATTTCAGCATCAACATTTTGTGTTGTGGCTGGGACAGCTTCATTCAAAATGGCCGGTACTGAAAAGAAAAACCGAACTTCACATAACACCGTGGTAATAGATCGAGAAATGAGGCACTCCAAGTGACAAGGTAATTCTTCACTCATTTTGCACAAAAATAATTGCCAAAATTATCATTTTACATTTTTCAATGACCGATTACTTTGCTGCAAATGATGGAAGCTCTATCAAGAAAATTTTTGTGTCATCAACACATTACAAACCAAGGTAATGAAAGATTACGATTTTTTCAAAATCTTTGTTTTTGAGAAAAATTTTAACAAAATGAAATTTTATTATCCACCACATTGTGCACTAAACATGTGAATTACTATTACATAAGATAAAACCTCACAACAATTTATTTAATTCAAATACAGAACTGGACATTTGTCTTTAGAAATTCAACGTTTCATAAGCAAAATTCTACAAAGTAATTGCATTATCAGGAGAATTACGACATTTAGTGAAAATCATTCCTTGGAGGCTGGGGTAAAAATTTCTAATCTATCACACGCAGAACTCACAGTCATCAATGCCCTCTCCTCCTTTGCCGCATTCCTTGTTAAACAGTCGTATTCCTGTGACAATCATTGTCAGCTCTTGGAGTTGTCTCTCCTTGTCTTTCTTGGTCAGTGACATGAACGTGCCCAGCTCTGTCTGAGGGAAGACACTTTGAAGAGCAGCTAGAAAAGAATAATCAACTAAAAATCATGTGATATAAGGACCGATATTACGCAACAACAGTCAAGTGATAACCTTCCTAATAACAACGGTCACATGTGAGAACTAAAGCTCCGCGTCATAGGAATATAAATGTTGAACATGTATGGAATAAGTTACTTTGAGACTTCCAGAACATACTACAAGAAATAAATAGGGTGAGCATGGTTAAATATACTATCACTCGTATTTTTGAGAGGACATCTTTGCCTGTGTCGAGTACTGTTGAAGCTAAAATGTTAGAAAACTATGCATTTATATTTTTAGCAAACATCACATCAAAACCATTGGATTTCCACTTCTATAAAATCCAAGCTCCATTAGCAAATAAGTGTTGCACACAGTTGGCAGTACCTGTAGCCTCCCTGACCACTGCTATATCTGTTGGACTCCCCAGGCCAGACCTCAGCAGTACCGTTGACACAATCTTCCTGTACAGACTCTCTAACTCTTCACGCGTCCTTGCTCTGCTGTCCGTTATCTCACGGATGACAGGCTGCAGGCGAGACTCTAACACACGTCTGTGCTCTTCAAGGAACTCACCTGGAACAACACAAAAGTACTGATATCAACTCAGTAATGACATCCAAAGCCAGAATCTGGTGATATGATAACAAAATAGTTGAAACTAGTATTTACTAGGTGAAATCGTCCTCTAAATAATAAAATGAACATATACAAAGTCAAACATATCTAATGTACTGCAACAGAGGAATACTAAGGTGTTGTGTTGCCTTATGAAGTATCAGATTAAAGCAACAATGCACAGAATAAATGACACCAACTATCAAGGAAACTTATGGTTATGTCTAACTCTTGAATAATGTTGAAATTTGGCTAACTTTGCAACATCATATCTCAAAAATGACATTTTCGAACATTATGATTTATTCTCTGTCTTCCGAAACACTGTTAGGAATTCTTTTAGAGTGTTTTACTTTTGCATGAGATATGATATTGAGAATTGGGGTTCTTAATATGATTTTATGAAAAAATCTAAAAGTTGCATAAAACAAAAATAGATGATATGAATAACTGTAACAGGGTTTTTGGGGTTTCATTGGAAAATTTATTATATCGTGTTCTTGATATGCTTTGCTTACCATGAACACACCTTTTTGCACAATTGTACCAAAAACACATGATCACATGACCCAATCCCTGGCAGATTGAAAATATAATACTTTAGTTGAGGTAGTCTTGTATTTTGAACAAATTTTGCTAAATGCGGTTACACATAACCTTAAACAAAGCTTCAAAGGGGCTTACTTCTGGTGGTGTAATTCATGTCAAAATACACCTGCATCTTAACCGTGTCTAATGATGGTGACTGGGTATCCATGAGCCGCTCCACACAAATCTACAACATAAATATGTGATAGCATATTTACTCACACAAACTGCAGATAAAAGAATTCAAGAACAGTAAGTATCTACCTAGCATGAGCGTGTACAACCCATGACAAAGGAAAAGTATTACCAAATTGATCTAAAAGTAAATAAAAATGTTTTTGGTTAGAAACTTCAGAGATTTTCAACAATTGTATGAATGTAAGATAACACATTCACATTAATGGCTGTTGAAGTTGCAATTATCCCTGTTTAGCTGGCTAAAAATATTAGATTAGGCATTTTACTCTCATAAAATCAGTCTAATGATACTTTTTTTTGTGATGGAGTCCATTTCCTTTACCATTAAGACCATTGGATCAATCAGGGGCTAAAGGAAATGCATCAGAGTTTATAGGAGTTGGCCAATCATAACATTGCACATTTCAAAGTGGCACATATACACATTGCCTGAGTCTTGAGTTGTAACCAGAAATGGAATCCTAACACAGCAAAGAATATTATGACACTGATTTTATGAAAGTAAAAGTAATAAGTTGATTTTAGTTTTTATCCAGCTAAATAGGGCTCAGTGCTGCATTACGCAGCAATCTATGCTTATTTACTGATAACCAGTAGGCCAACATGTAAAAACCCAAAGCCAGAGTAAGATTTTGTAAATTAATTTAGACAACAATTTTCAACAGATGCAATATATTCCTAAAAAATACACAATCTTTCACACATGTATAAAAATCTGTCATAATATACAAACTCGCAGTATGAAATTCTACAATAACATATGCATGGTAGAAGGATGTCAATTCAGTTCAAAACATGGCGAGCATTTGCCATTTCATTTTTTCATTTTCCTCATAAAAGATAAGAAGGTCAAAATTAGTAGCTATGTTTTGAGGAATTTTGGGTATTCATTGCAGTGTTCGAAGCCTTTGAAAATTAGTGAAAAGAGATTAACTATTTTTGTTTGAATACGATTTTATGCAAATAAAAAACCAACCCTTATTAGTTTCTGTACATCATCTTTAGTCAGTGTTCTGTCCACATTAAATTCATTGGTTGGATCCAGCACAACAGCTTTAACCTGGAAAAAAACAGGACAGAATATAACATTCTAAATCAACATTGTTGTTTTGTTATGAACAATTAACTTAAGACAGCTATATATGTACAATGAACTTTCTCTTCTTAGAAACAGCTATCAACTGCTATGGAACAATTCCAGTGAACTTGAAATGCGCAAGCCATGACATCCAGCCCTTGTAACTGGTGATGGGGCATGATTAAATGAAATTTATCATATCTGCAAATATATGGTGGGCTCAAGACTTCCAGACAAATCCCTGGAACAGTGAAATTGATCAAGTCATCCTGAAAGAAGCACAACTCACCATAAAAGCCACCAGGGTCTCTGACACAGCTTGTCCTTTGCTTGCACACTCTGCAGCAATCTCACGGATTATGTTCTTAATCACACTCTCAGCTTGAGCTCGCGACATCTTGGCAACCTGAATACCAAAGAAACAAAATGTGAAATTTCAAGGTCCATCTATCTGAGATTAAAACAGTTTTAATTGCATTATGACGTTAGTCTTCATACAGGTGCGGGCAAGGAAACAGTCTGACTAAGTGGCTTTCACCTCATCAGAATATATTTTTACACTTGAAATTGTCTTTTAAAAACGTTTGCTTTCTTCAGCGATCCTTCCTGGTTCTATACCTATGCTCAATGAGGCATTGAAATAAATTAAAATGCCTTTGGCGAAGAATTCCAACTCCACTTTTTTGTTCACCGTTAACTTTTGCACCGTGCGCGATAACCACAGAGAATTTAAATTGACGTCATGCAAGTTAGACAACAACCAGTGCAACATTGAGTGAAGCGCATGACCTGGTAGATGGCATTTGGAAAAAGTAGCACGAGATGTCCAGTCAAATTTGTAAGATTTGTGTCCCATGGACTTTTTTCGTCAACACAGGCAGTACTACGGTACTGCCACTTCACATTAACCCGAGCGAGCAGTGTTGTAAATATCCAGTTCTGGTTGTGACATAAAGTCATATAAAGCCTCTATAAATTGTTTGCCAAATGATTTAGCCTTATAGCCAAACAGTTTGAACGTTCGACTCTCACGCTGCAACGGGTGTTCGCATTACAGCGTTCTCCCGTTCAGTGATTTTAACTGCAGACGTAGAGGGTTGTGAGCGTGTGATAACATCTGTCTCCTTTGTTAACTGCCAAGCAGTCTTTTGTCTAGTTTAAATATGTTATAACTTAACTTTTATTTTTAACAGCACAGCCCAGGCAGGCTAGATAGGATCTGATCGGAGATTAAAGCAATTAATTATCGAACAAAAGAGAGTTGGCCCTCCAACCATAAATGCCAGAATGGAGTTAATCAGCCGTGTAAGATATTGGCTACAGGAGTCATCTTCTTGAACTACAGCATCGAACAAGTTGGGGTCAACGGGAAAACGCCTAATGCCCTAATGGCTACCTGTCGTCGGCATGTGATATGGCTAATTCATCGGCAGGTAGTGAAAATTTTGTCTGCTGCAGCTTTACTGTAGAACCATGGACAATAACAAAGAGGGTCAAGAGTATAGTTTATGTACAGCAATTAAGCAGGTGACAATTTTGTATACGCAGCATATTTACCGTTCAGTAATTCTGTATAGCACTGAACTGTCAACCAACTTTCTTTGTGAGAAAGTATCGTCCACCTTGGAAACCAATCAACTTTTGACGTCACTTCCTTGTGCCAGGAAAGCTAAGAATCGAAAAATTTGTTACACTCAAATAAACTCATTGGAGCAATCAATAGCTTTATACTTTTAATATACTCAAAATTTTGAATTTTTTGACGAAATTAGACGTAAACAGATAATTAGTCGAACGAAACTGAATAGTACTTCCGTGTGCAATGATAATAGTAACGTTGACAAGATTTCGTGTGTGTGTGTGTGTGTGTGCGGAGCTCAGCCTTACTCCTCAGGGTCTTCTACTTGGCAATGATATAAAATCACCAGATAACCGCTTGGTCATGTCTCGCCGATGACTTTCTGTTGCGATATATCAGGTCTCAGGTTTTCTGTTGTCGTATAAGGCGCTGTCTTGTGGACTTAAGACTCTTAAGAGCTTGCAAGTCTGACTTGGGCTTAGCCTTAGCTCCTTGACCTGTCCTTGCTTGCCCTTGCCAAGGCAAGGCCAAGGGCCTTGGCCTTGGGCTTGGGCTTGGCGCTTGGCCCTGTCATTGGATCACGGGCTCAGCCGTTCGATGTTATACTTTTGAATGTTTTCCTACACATTTCCACCATCTGAATTGGGCCTAGTTGAAATTGCGGTTATCCCACAGAAATGTCATGTGCCAAGCTTTTCGGTGAATTATGCCTCACATTAATTAAATCATCTAAGTCATGTTACGCATAGAGGGACATCTTCTTAAACCTTTCATGTCTTTAACTCTTCCCAGCACCAACAAATAATCCGGCAATTAAACCTTTTTTCTGGTCATTTTTACACTGGTCATGCCATGGAGCCATATTTATGGACCGTCGGAGGCAAACACCCTTACTAATTGTCAGGCCCATAGCCATAGGGCTTCAGAGTTGTTCGGGCTTGTGAACCTTCAGACTTATGGGCCTTATAGCCCTAATTTCTTCTGCAAGTTTTCCAATGTCTGTGCCCCTCACTCAAGAGATGGTTCAACTGCTTGGCACAACTCATTCTTATAGATGGGAGTGAATTATTACATCTGTATCACTTGTCCATAGCTTACATCTGTTGCTGTGTGTTTTCCAATTGAATTAAAGTCACAGGTATCCCAGTTTCGGATTTTTGGCACTGATCAAAGGGTTTGGCGCTTTGATCTAGAATATCAGAGGTGTTTTATATTTATAAGCCAGCCATGTCCAACATTCAAGTACTTGACTTTGATGGATACTTGGTTGAGCCTTAGGTTAAATACCCCAGATTGAGTTTAGCCGAGTCAATCCCAGGGCCCTTGGCTCAGGAATTACTACATCAGTGCAGTGGTCTTAAGCCATGAGTGGACAAAGATCAATTGTGCAGAAGCAAAGGAATATTTTAAGATGTGTTTTGTCACAAAACTAGGCCCTGTTTTACTTAGCTATTGTCAGCAACTTTGTGTCTGATTGTTGATGAGTATTTTTGAGTGCAGTGCCCCAACATCCCAACTTTGACTGCTGTGTCAAACATTTCCTTGTGTTTTATATTTCAGGATTAAACTGCATACTGCAGTTAAAAGTTTTTCAAAATGAGCCTAAATAAGAGCAGGTATCCATTAAAAAGACTTCTGAATGCATGCCTCCTACACAAACACATGTGTTCTCGACACCTGCCAGTCACAGCGACAGCCCCGCCTTCTGTCTGCTGCCATCTAATCAGAAAAGCTTCCACTGATGATGGCAATAAAGGCCTGAGTTCAGTCATCCGGCCCATACCTGTCAGACCCAATCAGGAGAGTGATCAAATCAGTGTAGGAGCAGAGTTGACTGGCCATCTTAAGAAAGGTAGGTTAGGTTTACTCTGTAGCTTGTTTTTATGTGGGAATTATTTTCCAAAATAATTTCTTTCATTTGTTCTCATCAGTGCCGTTGAGTTTCTCAGTTTAGGTTTACTAATAATTGAATTAGTGTTCAAGCAAATGCTTGGTTTTCATTAATATTATAGACCTACTAGCCGTGTCCCATTGAAGTAATCCTAAAGTCACTATAAACCATGATGGATTAAAAACAATTTTTATTCACGAGTGTATTTTCCCTTCCTAGGCATTAAGTTTATGTAGGTCAAATTATCTGCAAAACTTGAAATTAATTGAGTAAAATTGTATATTTTGTGAGAGCAGAAAAACTGTTGAATTTGAGTTTTGATTTCACATCAATCTGCCGTTCCTAACTGGGACAATTGAGCATGCCTTTTAGTAAAAAAGAAAGGTAGGTTCACAGCTCAATAGTGTCAACAATATTTACCAAATGTCATTTGATAGAAATGCTCAAGTCAAAATCTCTTAAATGGTGTGGCAGTTTGATACTGTCAATTTTTTTCATCAAAATCATTAACATTCCTACTTTTTGATAGCCCCTCATGCGTGGGACATTTTAAAAACATTTCCTTGGAGCTTTTTTATTACAATTTATTAAACATATTTATATTTGAAGTTTCTAAAATATGATGTCCTGAATTTTAGCCATATTTTTACCGTTTTTCTGTGTTCCTCCGTACATTATCCTTAAACTGAAATTGGTAAACGGTTGTAATATTTGGCGACAGATTGGCAGAAAATAACTTGCCATTACAAGGAACATTGATCTAGTTGTGAAGCAGTAAGGAACTGTCAGATGTTCTGGAGCCTAAAATCTAATCCAAGTATGGAGTGAGGTGAGACTGGGTTTACATCGGTGAATGATCCATGTCAACAGTTGCATGGCTTGTTGCATCTTTAACTGGACGTAGAGTTTTAACTGAACAAACATTCAATGCTACCTTCAAGTTATGTTTGATGTAGATGAAGATATTTAATTTGTTGCAGTCACCATACCTCAATATATCATTACATTGCTGGATATTCAAATGACTTGTCACGTTTCATCTTGGTCAGGTCTGACTGTCATGCCCAAAAGAATTCAATATTTGATCTGCCTGGCAGCATTAAACAATTTCATGTTCTGCTTCTGCTATTGGAAATATGAGTCATCACCAAATAAGTCTTAATAATTTTCATTACAGAGGATATCCTAAAGGTGCTAAATCAATTTTACCGCAGAGACCAAATAAAAAGATTGGCTGCTGAAAGTGGACTTGACAGTAAGTCTAGAGGAGGAATCAGTATATTTTTGGAATTTTTCATTCATTGTTGCTGTGAATTTGAACAATTGGTGGAAACTTTTATTCTACAATGTTGTGAAATTCTTGAGATTTGAGTACGACTTTGTCAGTGTATTCTATTTGAGTTGGCTGTCTTCATTGTAGAGACCTACACATAAATAGAAGTTGTGAAAATTATTGGCTGTCACTTATTGAAGATGAAGAAGGCCGGCAGTTGTAGGCTACTTTGTGTAGACTGTAGATTTGCCTGTGTTGTGTAGACATAGTTTTGTTAAACATTAAAACATCCTCAGCTCTGAAAATTGTACCTTGAAGTTTTTGCACACTTGTTACAATTAAAATTGAAATGTTATGTTTGATTTGGTGATGAATAAACTTTGGCGATATAAAAGTTTGCTATTTTTACTTAGTCATTTCTGCAGCGTGTATTCCAAGTCCTAGCAATATGCGTGGTTATACTTGACCTTTGTACATGACCTTTGTCTGTGACATTTGTATGTGACCTTTGCGCTTGACTTTCTAACTTAAGTATTATCATGACAAACCCTGATATCTTCCTACAGACCGGCTGTTCCATCAAGCGTACCTGAGTTTCCGTCGCTTCTGCATCGAGTCCGAGGTTCTACCAGTCGACCTTCATATCATCTTCAGCGACCTGTTTCAGGGTGCAGGTAGAGTGTCACCATCTGTCATATAGCGAGTGTGATCTCTGATGGGAGAAATGTATCCTCGCAGATAAGACGTTTACAAAATTATAAAATATCAACCAGTTTGTGATCAAGCTATGGGGAAATGACAAAAATAGCAAAATTGTGCGTGCTAAGGAGTAGCAATGTGCTGTGTCTTTTACTCTCAATCAGCCTCTCTTTGTGGTCTTTATAGCTTCCCTAGTATTAAAAATGTCTCAGTTTGAAAGGTTTCTTTTAAACGTTTTTTTTTTTTAAGCGGCAATAAACTCACCCTCTGTCACAAAAATATCTTTTAATTTAGACCACTTACCATGAGAATTTGGCCTCAAACTTTTCCTTGGTCAAACCGGAAATGATTTCTGAACTTCAAAAGAACTGTTGCTTAAGATATGACTCTAAAAGTTTGCTGGACGTGACGCGTTATTTTAGGCGCTGAACCTGGTCTTGCGGAATAACCAACTGTCAGCTCTTTGCAAAACAAGTCTTTATGCATAATCATTCGTAGCTTGTTACTGCGTGTCTCTGGATCTTTTACGGTCTCTTCTGAATTCTTGTAAATGGCTCCTGTGTAATTTATTGGTATACTGTATCTGAATGACTATGGAGTGGATTTTGGGAAGAGAAATATTTTGTTTTAATTTGCTTTGAGCCTCTTTATCTTTAAGACCTCAATTCTTAGGTTGGTGGTTTATATTTTTTCCCACAAATTGCACTTTTAGGAAGTGTAACAATAATTATGATAATAAATGAATAATAGTAAGATTGCCAAAATAATTATAGATACATTGCTCATTCAAATCAACTAGCGCACTCTGTTGCCAGGCCACATAGATGACATTCTTCCCTACTTTCTGCGCCATGCGCGCGAGATCTTCCCTCATCTCGACTGTATGGAGGACCTACGTAAGATTAGTGACCTACGCCTGCCAGCCAACTGGTGAGTGCTAATGACCCCTGATTGTAGAACCTGTAACTAATATTTGTGTGACTGCAGTAGTAACTTTGGCAAGGAAGTCTTGATTTGTTAAGAAAGTCAAACAGTTTGCATTACACAGTACTTAGTGTACTTTACGCATTTCATCATTTGTCTTGTTCTCTATCGGGAGCAGAATATACTTATTTTATAGCTTGTTTGTATGTCAACATGCTATCAGTGGCAGACCATGGGAGGCGCACCATGGGCAGCGCACCGCAGGGGGCTGGGGAGCTATAGCCCCAACTTATTTCAGTGCTGGGCTGCTCTTAGACGTGGGTGGCTCACCATATAGGGTGCTGGGGGCTATGGCCCCCACTTATTTCAGTGATGCGCCGCCCATGCAGACAGTAGCTTTTTGTAACATTGGTAGTTGTCTTCTAATGTGGAAGTTTAAGGAACCTGGGTTCATGTTAAAGTCACTTTAAGCAGTATGTAGGTCAAATGAAAATCACATTTTGCCTTGTGTTTGTGTATTTCTGTCACCAGTAACCAAACGACATATGACTTTTAGTTTAACATGTAACATTCTGTCTGTGTCGTGAGATTGTTTCTGAATGTCGTGGAATGCCAAACCCTAATATTAAAGTTTCACTTCTTAGGTATCCAGAGGCCAGGGCCCTTCAGAGAAAGATAATCTTCCACGCGGGTCCTACGAACAGTGGTAAGACCTACCACGCCCTTCAAAGGTTTATGAATTCCAAGTCTGGCGTCTATTGTGGCCCTCTCAAACTTCTAGCCAGTGAGGTGTTTCAGAAAAGTAATGCAGAGGTAAGGATCTTATCATATTGTTATGCGAAATTTTCTTGAATCGAGTTTTTGAGATCAGTTTTACCTAGAGGCAAGCTAAGTGTTTCCCAAGTATACTCGGCAGCTTACTACTGGCAAAATAGTGGCCATTGAATTGATTGGTCGGCGAGGTTGGGATTGAATTCATTTTTTTTTCGTTAGCGAAGATTTTTCAACACAAATATCTTGCAGTGCACAAACTCAGCGCACATCAGGGACATGCTCAGTTAATGCTTGACATTTGCATCTATAAATCTTGGCTAATGCAGTGAATGTGGTAAACGCTCTGAGCATTAAGAACTATTTTCCCCCATAATTCGGTGTGACAGACCAATCAGTCTCAGTAGTAGCTCTGTTAGCTTGAACAAAACTGACGAGTAGGGTAAATCAGGCTTCTCTAAAGTCTTGAATTGTGTTGGTAGGCCAGTCATCTTCTTCAACATTTAATTCCAAGCTTGAAAAAGCTTGTCTGTTGGTAACCATTGTTCAAGCTTGAGTAAGATTGGTGGTCAGTTATGTGATTCAAACTTGCTATCTTTGGTGAATTCCTTAAATAAGCAAAATATGTTTTCTTGCTGGCTAGTGATCAAACTAAACATATCCGATGGTCTGTTCATACGTGAAAATATAGCTTGTTTGGTACGCGAAGTAGTGTGCTATATTGCTAGCAAGACTGAGCAAGCTTAGTATGGAAGTTGTAATATGGAAGACCCAAAAACCTTGGTTAATATTGTCCAAGCTTGCGTAATATTGTCCATGCTTGAATAATATTGTCCAAACTTGAATAATATTGTGTACTTTTATCTTGATTTATCTTGCCAGTAAGGATTAATTCAAACTCGATGAATATGTTGTCTTAGAGATGTGTTCAATGGGGCAAGTGTTTTGTGAATTTGGTAATATGGCACAACTTACATTGCACTACTTAAATGTTAGATGGGAATAGTTTTCCACTAGATAGCTGCCTGTCTTTCAAACTAAACACTAGTTAAAGTGACTAGTAGGTGGTCACTATTATGGGGCACAAACAAAGCTGGCTGGGAATGATTCAGCCCATGAATGTCTCGTCCACCGTAGTGTTGCTTGTTTCATTAATTACAACCCGAGGGAACTAATTTACTTGAAAATGTATCTTGGATAACCTGAAAATTGTAATTTAAACAAAAATGGCACTAAAAATGGGTACCTTCCCCTTGCAATGTCCAGCTAGGATTGTAAATATTACATTAACAGCTACACTACTCCATTATTTCTACTCCATGTGCCAAGATATCTTACCATGAGTGTCTAGTGGGTGACTAGGATTACCAAACATGCCTCAGCTAACAATGTACAGGTCCTAGTGTAAGGATGACATAGTCAACACTTCCTTTTTATGAACAGAATTAAGTTTTACTTGTCCACCATATTGTGTCTCAAACTGAAGAATTTTAACTGTCACGAAAAGAAATATTAATGTTCTAGTAATGGAAATGGGTGACTATCCATACCTATATTATTAAATGATTTTCAGTTCATAGTAAATGCCAGGCAGCAGTTTGCACCACTACTAGTTGTTTAATCATGTCACATTCCAGGGAACACCATGTGATCTCGTCACTGGTGAAGAAAGGAGATATGCAAATATGGATGGTGAACCATCCAATCACGTCGCCTGTACTGTAGAGATGACCAGTGTGACTACCCCATGTAAGAGTGTTTTTGATTGATCCTTTCATGTCTTGTGTTTTCTAATAAAAATTCAACTGATGTACTTAGAAATATACGGTCCCCTAGTTTCAAGTAAAGAGATATAGTATTTAATGGATTTTAATTTATTTGCCAAAAACCTTGAAGTATGTGTTCATGTTTGAGGGACATTATTGACAAATCAGCGATTGCATGGTTGCAGTCTTAAACCCTGCTGGTGGAGCTAAAGCTCATTCAATAAATGGCAGTATGTTTTAAGCGTATTTTAATAGGTATAGTTGCCCTTTTTGATTTCAGCGAATGTCTGGCAGACAACAGCAAGAATTGGTGATTTGTAACAAAATCACATAGACACAATGGATTTTGCTTTGGTCAAAGTCAATAACTTCAAGAAGTCTGTTGCATCCAACGACAATCCCCAAAATGCATTTTCAACCACAAAAACTGATTGATTAAGTATACTCCGTTTGATAGACAGATTGAGTGACCAGCATCTATATCAGTAGCAGTGAACTGTGCTCTCAATGGCCACTTTTGGAACATCAAAGATTCCTCTCTCATTTTGAAGTTTTTACCCCCAATGCTGCACTTTCCCAACAGCTAACCACTATTTACTTAGTTCATATTCATCATTCTGATACCAGAAACGTTTTACTGTTGATCATGGGTACACGGATGCTATTCGCTTTTCATCTCAACTTCTCAAGATTGTAATGGATATTCATCTCAATTTCATGGCGATAGTTTGTTGTAATGTTTGCAACCATCATTGCAGATGAGGTGGCTGTGATTGATGAGATACAGATGATGAAGGATCTACAACGAGGGTGGGCCTGGACCAGGGCACTGTTGGGTAAGTTGATAGGATAAAGGTGGGGGTAACAACACGAACAACTGGTCGAATTCATAGTGGGGGGGAACAACAGGGTGAGTCCATTGTAGACAGGTGGCAGAAAACACCGGGTGAGTCCACGGGAAAGAGGTGGAAGGAACTGCTTGGTGATTCCTTAGGAAAACACAAAATTCAATCTCTGTATCCTATCTCCAACTTAAATACTTTCTGTGCTATTTGAGTACAAGATTAAGACAACTGTCTCCTTAGTCAAATGAATGCTCATATTTGGTGCCGTTTCATAGTTTTGAGATAATGATTGTTACCTATCGACAGCCTGGTTATACTTGAGAGTTTTGCTTTTGGGCTCGTCTGGGGCTCGTGGTTGTGGGCATTGGTGGGGATCTCCGTGTCATGTGGTTACCTGTGGGCGGAGCCTTCCTGTCGTCAAACACGTGGTGGGTGTTACTAGGGAGGAAGTGTGACAGCCACCAGGTGTCGTTTGATGGCTGCAGGCACAGCCCACAGGTGACCACGAGACACGGAGATCCCCACCAGTGTCCCGAGGAAGAACCCAGCATAGGCTTCAAAGCTAGGCTCTCAAGTGTAACTAAGCCACCGATAGGTATTGATCATTATTTCAATACGACTGTCTTTGATTTTGTGCTTGAGTACATGCATAATCCAACTTAGTCCTTGCCGCTTGTCGTTAAAGCAACAAACTTGAATTTGATTTTGAAATCTTGAGTTTTAATTTGATGCTGTAACTTGAATCTAGGTTTCATCAAGTGCAAACTTATATTACATACTTGTCAGTGTAAAGCAAATTGTATTTAATCTCAAAATTTACTCAATCTCAAAATCGAAAGCATTTGTTGTGAGTTAATACGAAAATGGAAGAGAAAATATACCAACTCCGTTGCAGTTGGAATTGGAAGATTGGATTTCAGCCCCACTTAACTTGCATTTCCCGGGCTCAGTCCTAAGTATATGTAAGGTGACCTCACAATGACAGGTGGTTACAGGTAGAGTAATTATCACTACAGGTGTGTGCGCTGAAGAGGTTCATGTGTGCGGTGAAGGTGCAGCCATCGACCAGGTGAAAGAGATGATGCTGGACACAGGTGACGAGGTGGAGGTTCGTAGGTACAAGCGATTAACCAAGCTCAAGTACCAGAAGGAGGCTGTGGGTGGGTACTTAGAATCCTGTTGGTAGTCTCTGTCTAGTCGCTCTGGTAGCGTAACAAGCTGCTGCTGTTGAGTTGACATGAACTGTGATGATATTATCAGATGTATTATCAGCATAAAAATACGAGTGTAACAAGATATTAACGTCATAATCAATGTAGCCAAGTTCTTAGTCCATGTTGAGAAATGCAGATGTACAGTATTAGATGTTGAATTGTAGTTTTTGTGTTTTTTGTTCTTTTATGTTTTTTTTGTCACTCTCGCCTTTGCATTTTGTTTGTATAGTGTTTATTTCTGTAAAAAGGGGACAGTGGTCTTTCTGTGATTTTCTTCTGAGAATGCAATACAATGTCGCCGTTCACAGATGTCCATCAATGCCCTAAAGGACGCATTACATAGAATATCAATCCATAACTTTGGTTGTTGCATAATATCGTAACCTACTTTCCACTGAACACTATGTGTAGCACAGTGTTATATTTCCCTGAACAGCTTTTTATCATTTGTCAACTGTTGCTGTTGGTATGTTTTCTAGAAACATTTGACAACATTCAGCGAGGTGATTGCATTGTGTGCTTCAGTAAGAATGACATTTACTACATTTCTCGCGAGTTGGAGAAACGAGGCGTGCAGTGTGCGGTGTTGTACGGAGGGCTGCCCCCTGGTGAGTGATTGCTGGGTACTTGTTGACTGCATGTTGATCAAGACATGCGCCAGCTTTTTATAATTACCATTAAGGATAATTAAGCTTAAGCCCTACAAATTACATGTATTTCTTGAACGAAATAGCATGTCAAGGAGTCATATTTTTTATGTAAGGTATGCTGGCAACTTGGTACCTGCTAATTAGTGGTATAGCTGTCATATTACTAATTAGTACTAGTTTTAGGATAAATGTATGAAATAAAAAGTATTTCGTTTAGTGTTGTTTTGGTTTCTGTCCAGTAGTAACCACTGTCCACAGTTTCCATGGTTCATGTGACTGTGTACATCTAGATACAAACAACTTTTTGGCTCTTTATTCCAGATCTGTCATGTGCCTGTGACCTGCTAGCTGTTACAGTCATTGCTTTGTCTTGTGATTTTTAATAATTGGCATTTAATAATAATAATAATAATAATTATTATTTCAGGAACTAAACTAGCTCAAGCGCAAAAGTTCAACGATCCCAATGACCCTTGTAAAGTGATGGTGGCCACTGATGCTATTGGCATGGGACTGAACCTGTGAGTACAGCTCAGAGTGGCTTGAAATATTGGGACTGAACATGTGGGTACAGCACAGGGTGTCTTGAAATAATGCAACTGAGCCTGTTAGTGCAGCACAGGGTGGTGAAAAAGCCGTCGGCAAAAAGGGTCAGTCATCGTGTAATGAAACAAATACAAAGTGATCCACATAGGGTAATGTGTTGCCTTCGGCTTATAACCACTGTTAATAGATTGCTCTTTCTCAGTCCATATGGTCTGATGTCACCCTCGGGATTGGTCCATATTTGTGTAGTATTGCTGTGTTATGTGCAAATGTACTGGAACAGAAAATTGATGTGTTCGACCAACATTAAGTCTATATTTGCTAAGCATGGTTCAAACAAAGAAAATAAAGCTTGTTCTCAACTATCACTGTTTTCATATGTTTCATGTCAGTGTGTGTTCATAACACATCCACCATGTTTCTTTTAGGAGTATCAACAGAATCATATTTTACTCACTGGTGAAGCCCACGATAAATGAGAAAGGCGAGAAGGAAATTGACGTCATCTCAACGTCTCACGCACTGCAAATTGCCGGCAGGGCTGGGCGCTTTGGTACTGAATTTGAGACAGGACATGTGACCACGTTTAAACGGGAGGATCTTGTACTGTTGGAAGAAATCATCAACGTACCAATAGATGTCATTGAGGTTTGTTGAGAAAGTCACGTAATTCACCTAATTATATTACTGTGTACAATTAGAGTTTTAAAAAGATTGTACAATCAAATTTTTGCTATTCTGCAGCAAAATAAATTTTAATTTACTACTCCTGATTTCCATTTTAATAATATTCTCATTAATTTTCTGCAAGATAACGTTGATTGTGTTATTCTGAATACAAGGAATTTAAATGAGGTCTGTGCTGTCCACTGTTTACTGGGGTTTTGACATTTGTTGATTTCATTGTGTCGTATACTTTGCAGCAAGCAGGCTTGCACCCGACTGCAGAACAGATTGAACTGTTTGCCTATCACTTACCAAAAGCTACTCTATCTAATCTAATTGTGAGTATACTGTGTTACTTTACCGACATCAGGACAGTAGTATCATCACCTCTCCGTAATTGTCTAAACTTACTGCAAAAATGCAAGCTCTTTGTTTTCACAATAAAGTCTAACCATGTATTTCAACCCTCTTTCCTTCGCTCCCTTCCCTCTCTCTTCTCTCTCCTTGTTTTTAAATTTACTCAAAAAGTTTGTTATATTGTATGTTTACAAAGTGGGTCACTAGTAACTTGAATCGCGCAAAAATAGAAACCTCTTTCTATTGCTGCCTTTCATCAAATCTCTTTTTCTTTCAAATTGTTTCTAACAGTTATGATTCTATTACAGTCACTACGTTCACCCCCTCACGTGCTTGAGGTTACCATAGTTCTTATTCATGTTAAATATTTATTTTGACTAGTGTGCATTAATACATAGCTTGTAAAAATTAGCTGTTGACCACTGTCAAACATTTCAGGACATCTTCGTGACAGTCAGTCAACTTGACAGCGACAAGTACTTTATGTGTCAAGTGGAAGACTTCAAATTCTTGGCGGACATGATAGAACATGTGCCCTTGTCTCTGCGTGTTCGTTACGTCTTCTGCTGTTCGCCCATACCAAAACAACAGCCGTTTGTCTGTACTATGTTCTTGAAGGTGTGTAGGTTTCTGTTAATTATGTGAATAAACAATATGAATTTTCAAACTTTTCTGTTTTTATTGCCCATGCTTAGTTATCGACCTACCTCCAGTCTAAGCATTTGTGACTTTCAAGTCCATATGAACACTCCTGTAGGAAGAATTTCAGTTGGCTAACCTGTATAAACAGTCCCTTATGTGTATTCAAGTGTTATTTTGATTGTCTTTTAATTAGAATTTGGCAGGCACTAGTTCAACAGCCTTAACATTAACTCAATTTGGTCAATCGGTTAAAAACGCCAAGCCATAATTCTTAACAATTTTGTCATCTTATATTTTATGTATTTAGTACTATAATAGGTACTTATTTTAGTGGAAAAGTAATACTTTCATTTTAGGTGGCACCTTGTTTCTGTCAAATATTTCCTATGCCTATGGCTGTGCAATAAGTGTCTTTAATTTGCTTCTCTCACAGTTTGCTCGTCAGTTCAGCCGAGGTGAGCCCCTTACGTTTGAGTGGCTCTGTCGCCAAATTGGCTGGCCACTGTCACCCCCAGCAACTGTGTCAGACCTGGTTCACCTAGAGTCTGTATTTGACGTTATGGACCTCTACCTCTGGCTGAGGTAAGTGGTACTACTCTGCGGCTGGTGCTAGTTTAGTTGGCATTGTTTTTCATGTGCCCACATATTCAAATGTTGGTACATATTTCCATCATAACTGTCCGGGTGTCTGACATCTGCTACTGTTTTTTTTAAACCTGTTGCATGGCTATGAATGATTGCAATTTTCGGCTCCGATTAGAACTGTGTCCCCTATTTGCATATTTGGTCTTTTGTGTTTGCCTCAGTAGATTTTCATGAAATTTGACAAATAGGTTCCTGTTTAGAAGACAAAAATGTTGTCCTATTTTTGGATGGATTTAATAGCATATTTTGTGTCATCTAGTGGCCATTTTTACATTTTTTTCTGTTTGGCATCCACCTCTATTTGTCAAACTGCTCAAAGGATCACTATGAAATTTGTATGGTGGACGTGTACTGAGAAAAAAAATGGTTGACGTTTTGTAATGAAAAGAGTAGCTAATTTTGATTTTCGGACTGTTTTGACTATAGTAATCTGTCACCTAATGGCAGTTTGATTTTTTCATTGTCTCTGCCTCAATCTCTACCAATGTCCTTGATCAATCTTCATGAAACTTGGCTTATAAGTTTCTATGAAAGAAATGGTGGCACGTGTCCAGTTTCAGATGGATCCGGTCTGGTTCCCCCCAGTGGTCATTTTTATTGTTTTTGTGACTTTTTTCGGCATCTGCCTGCTTATCTGCAAACCAGTTTTGGCTCATGTGTTCCTATAAGGGTGATGATGGCTGACATTTGTTTTCAGACTGTTCTATTGTAGCACCCCCTAGTGGCAATTTTAGTTTTCTTTGCCTCTCTGCCTTAATATCTACCAAGTTCTTTGATGTTTTTTGAAATTTGGCATTTGTGCTCCTAGTGAAGTAACAAATACTGAGGCCAAGTTTTGGACTGATCTAACTACTGCAGTGCACCCTAGTGACAAATTGCCATTGCACCCACCAAATTCTTTGATGGATCTTTATGAAATTAGTCCTTTATATTCCAAGTTATTAAAATGTAATTTTTTAGTAGGTTTTAATATCGACATTTGCCTTTCTTTATACTTTTTTAACCATCAGTAATGCAACGACATTTTAACACCTTTTTTCTTAGTGGTTGCTGAAATCATAGTTTATGCATTCATATCATAATGAGTTAAAACAGAAATGTCAATTGAAAGGTTGACATGTACTTCCAACCGAATACTTGCAGTAGTCTTTTGTGACCCCTATGCACACATTTTTGTGATTACCCACTCCATTTGTGGTATTTCCAGCTACCGTTTTCAAGATATGTTTCCTGACAACCAGCTCGTGCGAGATATACAACGAGAACTGGACGAAGTTATCCAGGCTGGTGTTCGATCAATCACAAGGTTGTTGAAAACGTCGGAGACTCCAGTCTCTAGTGGAAGTAAAGATGAGGACGATGATTTTGAGATTAAGAATAAGAGTTTGCGCATGCAAAATAGTCCAGAATTAGTGAATGGATTAGATTCAAATAACACTAAACCGAAAACTCTTCGCGATCGATTTTTGAGAGTCCAGCAAGCTCAAACGGGTCGTAAAGTTGAAAATGCCAGAGTTGTCAAGGAGTTTAGACCATCAGCAAAGATTAGCCGCGAGATGTCAGAGAAAATAAGTACTGGACAGGGTAGGCTGACAGATCACCTCATAAAACAAGGAGTGTTGTCCGAAGAAATTGTTGAACAGTTGAAGAAGGAGTGGGCTGACAAGTTTCGAGATGAAGATGGTTGAATTAATCCAGCTGCCACACGTTCTTAGCTTGTGGTCTCCAATGTTGAGCTATTTTTTATCTTCACCAAAATTGATCAAAGTTCCGGGTCCGTGACCACCTAACTTTACTCGAGACTCTGCTAGAAAATTGTTTAATCGCATAGCTCATTTCCAAGTAAACTTTCACATTTCAAACGTTGTGATTGGCAACTTTTCAACTGATTACATAATGAAATAGTGTACAGGAAGCTTGCATAAATCTGATCAAACTTTGGCTCGCTTCTTTACTTCAGTGGCCAAGTGCACTAGAACAATCATGCTACAGTACTTTGTCAGAGTTGTATTGACGTACGCTTTGGAGCTGTGACTTTATAACTTGGAGAAATTGATCAGTGGCACAATTCACCATCATTAAGATGATTTATATTGGTGTGGAATATAGTTACGGCTTCACCTTATAAACGCTACCTTGGGACTTTCACATTGTTAAATTTGTACTGTGTTCGACATGTACTTTTCGAAAAAGGAATGGTAAATTTAGGCCACTTACCACAATGAAATTGGTCTCAACTTGTTCTTTAATAAGATGGGAAGTGGTTTGCAAAGAAGAGGGCTTGGTATTTTCCTCTTTCAAGAGAATTTCCTCTTTTTTGGTTTCAATTTCCTCGTAATTTCCAGTTTACTGTTTCTTCATCTTTTTATTAGACTTTATTCATGCAAAAATGTTTATTTCAGTTAAATTTTAAAACACAAAAAAATATTTCTATCACACAAGTGTGGAACGACACATTCTTTTTTGTCATTGGTCAATCCAAGCCCTGAAATAACTAGTAGAGTCTGATCTCGAGCAACAATAAACTGCCAGTTCTTTCAAAAACCCGAAATAACCTCATATTTGATTAAGGAATAATTTGAGACCAATTTCATAATTGAATGTATTAGTCTGAATCAAATTTTTTTTTTGAAGGAAACCAGCTTTATACCCCCTTAAAAGTCCCCCGACAGTGCTATCTGACTAAAATGAGTAACTGAGGTGACCTTGCGCAAGCTCTTCTGCAAAGATGAGGTGCTTGCAAACTTAATAAATTTGATTGAAGAAAAAGAAATAACCTATTTTGTGTCGTAAAAATATGAAGAAGAGTTTCATAACTGTGAAGTTCCATTTTTATTATAGATACACTACATACAATTTCCGATGACTTTCTCCGCAGATAAAAACACGTTCATTAAAACAATCACACACAAAAACCATAAAGACTTTTTCCACATGTTCAACAAATGATGGAGTTGGATTATAATATGAGACAACAACAATGTACATTATCAAACTAAAAATTGATTTTCGTATTCTTATATACGTCAACAACGTTCTCTTAACAAAGGTCTCTGAATTTACGGGACCTTAAATGAAGAAAAGTTGCTGTTCAGTCTTTGCAGAATGCACATATGTACAGAATTTCTACAAGGTTTGTGAAGAAAAATGTGTTGATTTTTACATATAGGGTGATCTCCACAAATAGCTTCCAGTATGATTAACCTACTTCACTGCCATGCAAATGGTAAGCATAAACCAACGAAATATGAACAGCAAGTTTTTGAGAACTTTTCTCATG
Source organism: Phoronis australis (assembly GCA_002633005.1). Taxonomy (NCBI): domain Eukaryota; kingdom Metazoa; phylum Phoronida; family Phoronidae; genus Phoronis; species Phoronis australis. The sequence continues at coordinate 515,549 of NMRA01000010.1, forward strand.
AAAATAATTTCTTCACTTGCCCATCAGTTCAACTCGCACGAGTCGTTCAAGAAACCCATTTCCGAATTGAGCCGACAGTGTGCAACAGGAGACTTGATGCTCACTAGGTGGCGCTTATAAAGGATCATAGCGAGAAGACTGTTCACCTGCATGGGGGAGATAACGAGATACAGGCTGCATGTGACTACCCAAATGTAAGTAGCTATACACGTGTGTGTTTTGTAGATACAATACATTGACTTGCACTTTCACCGACAAAACCTTTACTTATGGAAAGGAAATGGTGAATTCTATCCCATAATTTATGAATTCAATCCCATAATTCCACATTCTAACCTCACTAACCAATAACTTTAGTGGCCGTCATTTTGTTATGACAGGCTAGTAAGTTCCTGAGCATACTAGCAAAATACTTTTCACTCGTGTGATAATTGAAGTTCTAGCGATATTTTACCTTTCTCGTAAGAAACGTGGTCTATGTAACGCTATGGGGTAACACTGGTGTTTTAGCAGCGCCACCTAGTAAGCTTTAAGTTTCCCATTTGAACAGTTGGTGCCCGATATTGAGGCTAGCTGGAAGATGGCAGCAGTTCGGCATTCCGTGTGCAACAAACTGGGACATCCAGACATTGACAAGTGTGGCAAATTCAGCAAGTGTTTGTCAGTGATAACATAGATACATGAAGCCTTTTTACAGCTTGCAAAACTACATCTGTCATAAGATATCAGTGTGTGTGATAAACAATAAGCTGTTCTGTTTATACAACTATAGAAACAATAATAAAAAATGTGAAATTCCGTCATCTACCCAACTTGAGTGCATGTACCCTACCACGTCACCATTAGTCACCAACTAATTGCTTGAGATAGTTGATGCAATTTAACAGACAAAAACTATTCAAACGCGTCGAATAAATAGTTACTCAGCTAACTACACTTTGAATTTGAAGGAAGAGTAGTCAAAATCAACTTCATTGAGGTGTTACTCATAGAGAGATAAAAATCTAATAAATATCGGAACAGTAGAAGTGATTACCCTAAGTCTACATATCAGAAATTCCCTGTATGACATCGGTGACCAAATGAACATATAAATCAACAAATATCACGAAATTACCACCCATTCTCTTCATCGTGTGCAGAAACCAGTGGGATGAACACTTGGACTTGACCTACATAACACTCGGACTTGACCTACATATCGCATCACGAAGTCTGACAGAAATGCATGTAGGCAATCGAGCCTGAACAACATCCATCGTGTGCAGCAACTATAACATAATTGGACAATTTCTACCGATCTCGGTTGCAACCGAACAAGACCACCATTACTCAATGTCAGACCTCGAGTCAAGATGGTCTTGCAACGGAAATCGAGTGCTAGAAAAACAAAAAAAAACAAACAAAAACAGACAATCTGTCGAGATCACAGATTTGTCAAAAATAAACACAAGCTTGTCAATGTTGAATCCCTCGGATGCAAGTCGTCATGACAACCAAACGCAGTCACTAAGAGCAGGCAATGTCACCACATTTTTCTCTTGAATATTGGTGCTTTTCATGAACTGACAATGACTCATCAAGCTATTTCCAACAGGGACACGTCTGCTTTTTCCAACAGGGACACGTCTGCTTTTTCAGCGACCTGAAACGGATAACATTTACATTAACACAGACTGTCAAACTGACGGAAAACATGCATCTCTAGTGCCCTTGTTTACACCAAGCAGCAGGAGATTCAATAAAACAGAAAGAAAACAGTCACCTTAGGAAGACAAACCAGCACAGGATCCAATGACTTAAAAAGGATACCAAACTCAAATTTGGTCTATTAAGAGATATTGAAAACAATAACCTCGTCCAGTTCTCAGAAACAATACTCTGTAACCTTCGACAACTCTCGAAAGTTTGGAACAAAATTTGTAATCTACTTACAAAGTTTGCTAAACGGGCAAGTGTGTGCTATGCTTTAGGCAAGTTACACAACAACTGTAGGAAAGACCACCTACCAAGAACCATAATGTCCAATTTGCGACTCAGAGACCGTACTATGAATTCTTACTTGAATTCTGCTTTTATCAAGTGGGACACAAATGGAGCATTTTCAGGTGGCAGAACAAGGCCTTGATTGAAATCGCCAAACCAGGGTTTAGTATCCTTTTAAGCTGAGAATTACCCGTAATGTTACCTGATTTTAACTTTGGGTCAACTCAGTCTATTAATTGTCTTGATGCATGTTACGGTATAATTATTTTGTGCAGTACAGTATGTACCATTCATCCTAGAATACTTGGTGACTTCAGATGAAAATTGAAAATTAAACAAACCAGAAGTGGGCCTTCATCTACGACTGACAAAAATGTAAAATTTATGAATAACATGTTAATAAGAAGGCATCAACACTTGAGGCAAGTCCAGACTACTTACAATATATCCAAAATAAACTGTAGTTTTCATGGCTAGTTGATAAAATAAGAGTAAAACATGGATCCACTAATTTTATGAATGAAATTTTCCGGTCAAAACCAGTGGTGGAGTATTTACATTACAGCATCAACTGGTACGTCAGGGACATCCAATGGATGGAGCAAGGACTAGAACAATAGCGGAGAAACAGGTGATCCTCTCTCTCCATTAGTAACGCATGGTGTTGACCTACCTGATATTGCCATTTTGTGTTGGCCCTGTCCCGAGTTCTGTTTCAACATTGTCCAGTCGAACGTGTAGTCGTATTGATGGTTTAGGGTGCGGAACAGAATACGGAACAGCTGGCGAAGGTACATGTAGTCAGGCGCTTCTTCAAACCTCAGTCCACGGCAGTAGTTGAGGTACATGGCAAACTCCGCCGGGAATCCCTGCAAGATGGTACACTCCGGTCATTCAAACGCCTGCGCTCAACTTCAGACCCAAACACACTACTGGCATATTGTACAAACAAGCTTGGTCAGAACCTAACATAGCTCCCACTGGTATTGTGGTTATATTTGCGTGCAGTTTTCCATGGATTTTTGAGGACATAATTTTCATTTTTTGTGGGTCATTTTGCCACAAAAATGATTCTTGGCAAAAGCAATACATTACATCAGGATTTGACTAGTGAAAAGAACTTTTTTTATTCATTTTGTTACTCTTGAGGACTTTTCCAAGATTTCCACGCATGGAAAATGTTGCTATGACACCTGGAAATCATGTGTTTCCAGAAAAATGTTGTGGAGATACACTTTACCATAGAGTACTTTGAAGTTTTAAAATGTTTATTTACATAAAATCTATATTTCGTGAAAACGGCAAAGCAAGCTCACTTAAATGTTTCATGATAACGGAAGCACAGATCAAATCCTACAAGTATTTTTGATCTCTCTTAACTGTGTTTTGATAAGCGCTGGCATATTTTCACATTTCCATGTTTTACAGGAGCTAGCAATATTCGTGTGGCCACTCAGTGACAAATAAAGACTTGTTAATATTTATTAAAAGCACTGTCCACACAGTCATGTTTGTTACTAAGACATTGGACAGGGTTCCTCAATTGCAGTAAAACACACAAAGCAATACCAACCTGCAAATCACCTAACTCACCTTACACAGGATTTCCACAGGGGTCGACATTTTCTTTTCACTGATTTTTTCATATTTCTGCTTCTTTGTGGCAGCCTACAATTCGAACAACAGGACAAATGACAACAGGACAAATGACTACCTCAAGGTTTACAGGGTATAGTAATGGTTGGCAAATAGACAGACATGCTGCCAATATCTTTCTCTATCCGTCAACTCTGTAGCTATTTTCACCTGATAAATGCTTACCGTGGACATTTGCAATAATTCTTTATTGCTGATAGAAATTAGAACCTTGGTATGTTATACACTACAGGGAGAAAAGCAAGCTTTCTTTGTCTTCATACCAGTTCGTACCTACCTTTAGACCCTGCCACGGCAGTGTACCCCGATTGAAGTACATCAGCACGTATCCTAGTGACTCCATGTCGTCACGGCGACTCTGCTCGATGCCCAGGTGTGCATTGATGCTGGCGTAGCGCGCCGTGCCTGTCAGGTTCTTGTCCTCACGGTAAGCGATGTGTAACCGTGACTTCTGGTCCCGGTATTTTTTGGCCAGCCCAAAGTCAATAATGAAAACCTGGAGACAGTGAAATAAAGCCAATAGCCATTTAATCAACAGCACCAAGCAGGTAACAGTCATAACAGGAGAGACAACATGAGACCAAGCTACGGACTGTGCAGGGTCAAGGCACAACAACGCAGTTCTCACTACGTTTTCGTGAGTTCTGACAGAACAGGCTGAAAAGGAGTGGGAAACGAAAAAAAAAATGTTAGACACACTTGTGACATTCTGGTTAAGAACTCCTTGAGCAGCGTCGCAATCAAGGCATGCTGTTGGTAAAAGCTACTCATTCCCTTTGTCTCCAGTCTATTTCTTGACAATTTTAGATAGGCTCAAACACAGCCGAAACATGGCCTGTAGTTTATGAGGTCCAAAGGAATCCATATGTACAAAACGCAACTGAATTGAGCTAAAATCCACACATTTATCGTCTAATTCAGAGAGTTAAAAGGTAAACTTTGACTCTGATGCACTTCACTTTTTAACATGTTCTTGCAAATACTTCCAGCTATCTAAGAAACATGTTTACTGTTGCCTAAAACCTTAATCGCTATACACGTATTAGGAATTAAACTAAGTCAACCAATCTTCCACCGAGACGGCATAAATTCCACCGCAAAAACAGGAAGCAAAATGGGCATTTACTGACAAAAGAAAAAGCAGATCAGCTAGACGTGCAAATATACATTCAGTAGAAGTCATTCGAGTTCGGTGATTACCTTACCTTATTGCAGTGACGGCCTATACCCATTAGGAAGTTGTCGGGCTTGATGTCCCGATGTATAAAATTTTTATTGTGGACAAACTCTATTCTGCCGATCATCTGTAAATAAAACGTACACATGGACATTGTATTGATTTACTCCGCACTGTGGATGGACTAGGTAAGCTATCCAGTCCAGGTGTGACCAGGCTGTCACAATTTATACATAGTTATGTGTAATATTTATAAGACATGCAGCAGTAGATAGCAATATTTATATTTGAAAATGCTGCATACTCATTCTACAGAAATTTGTAATATAATAATTAATAATTGCAGGCGGTCTGATACCGTTGTACCAGACATGTGCAGGCCACGCATGTGGGACCCATTGCACTGATCACCTGATAGAAATTTGTACAAGACTACATTCAAATGTAACTACCAAAACTGTCAATTAATTATTTACGAAGAGCAAGAAAATTACCAAGCCCTGAACAAAAAAGTTCATTACGATACATAGCACACACATACCATGCCAACAGTGCAATACCGTTTTCTAAATATTTATTTTTGATGAGAAATTATATGTTATCAACCTCCCATGTCTCTCAGTGCTAAACAGGAAAACAGTTACCACACAGACAAAGCATAACTCAAGAAGAGCGCAACTTCAGAGAGTTATAGCTTCTCACAACAGGTGACCAACATGTTACAAACCCACCTCCTGTCAAAGACCAACTCTCCATTCACATTTATTATCATTATAAAGCAGGTTTCAGTCTCTTCCTTACTCACATAGTCAGTGATGTCACAGGAAAGAATTGGCAGTTTACACTTAAGTGTGCCCCAACTGTTGGTTCAAGGCCCTCAACATGGCTTCACAATCAAGTGTGCCCCAACTGTTGGTTCAAGACCCTCAACATGGCCCTAAACAATTAACAGCTGTTGGTTCTATCCAAGCCCAGACCCCACCTCTTGTAAGGGACAGTTTGAGGTCACTTCAGTATGGGACAGTTTAAGGTCACTTTCACAAGGGTGAAAACTGAAAATCAGAAGTTATTTTTTTGTCAAAAATGGATATACAGCAGATTTAATATGACAGTCATCACTTTGAGTCATTCTGCAGGGGCAGAGATGAATGATTACTGTCAATCACTCTAATCATGCCCAGATATAAATGAATACTTTCTATCACTTTCTGCGCATAACTCCAGTTATTGTACATCTTATCTTTGGTAATAAATAAAACCTACAATAACCATACCAATACTATGTAAAACAGTACCTGGTCTGCTATCATGAGTACAGTCTTCATAGTGAATCGGCGCGAACAAAAGTTGAACAGGTCCTCCAGGCTGGGGCCTAGTAACTCCATCACTAGGATGTTGAAGTCCTTTTCCACACCAAACCATCTACAAGGGAAAATGTATGAATCTCATCAGTACTAAAAAAACAATTGGCAATATCCAAACGCCTTCCTACAATATACATGGTCAAAATTCTCTGGTTCAGGACACTGAAATTAAAATCGAAACGTAATTTTCTTGATTCTGAAGATTAACACTTGGATAATTTTGGCATATATCACATTTCTCAAATATTGGACACCACGCTTTGTATCAACAGAGCCTGCCAATAGTCTTGAAAATTTATAAAATTAAAGAAAACAGTCGTTGATGTGCACCATTTTTATGAGACCCCATAGTGTGCACTTGGCCCTCACTCACCCAAGGGGAAAGGTGCCTCTGACTTCTGAGAAGGGAACTGTTTTTGAGCGAGAGGAAAATCCTTCCTCCAAACGCTATCAATTCAAGGGATCGTGCGAGTTGAAAGTGATTCTTGATATGAGGAAAATTTTTTAATCATTGGATGATAAGTGTTTGGCCTGATGAAGAAACACGCACGATTTCAAAACATTTTTCAGCAGGAATGGGGTCAATATTCAGTCCCAAAATCGAGGCATAGAGGATGCTGGTGTCGCTGACTGAAATTCTTGAATTTGGGATGGCCAATATTGCCTATTTCTAAATTTGATACAAGCTCTGATCTCATAGTTCCAAATGGAAGAATATTTACCATGTAGACCCATTTGAATGTAACCCTTCGCCCAGTTGGCAAAGACCTATATTTGAGTTTCTCAATTACTTTAAATACCCATTGTATAACCCAAATGGAAACTGAATGTTAACACAACATCAGAAGACTTGCATGCCAAGTTTTAGGAAATAACTATTTCCTCCACATGACTAATGCAACTGAGACACATGATTGTCAATACCCAAGTTACAGTTACGGTTACGTAATTTCTGTACCCAACTATCTGGACAAGTCTTTTTTCAAGGGCACAGCCAGTTACCATGAAAACAACTACTCAAATGGAATCTTACAAAACTTTAAAGCACATAACATTGATTTGGACTCACTATTAAACCTATAAACCACACTTTTTAAAGCTATAGTATGGAATGCATTTGAATAATGGTTTCATATTGCATCTTACTTCTACAAGTCTGTGCAACAAATGGAGTGGCATTCATTGATTTCTTTTGCATCTAGACTCACCTCTGCAAACACGATCTATGCTGGTTGGCAATTTAGACTTTGGCTACTTTAATTGAGTGTTACTTGTTTACATCTATGTATACTTTTTAAACCAGTATGTTTATCCAAGCTTTACCCTGACCAAGGTGAAGAAGAAATTAATATATTTAACAACACAGTAACTATTCCAAGGTAGGGCTACCATGCTACTATGTTTACAAAATAGTTCTAAAAGCTACAAACTACTATTTAATTCACTGGGGTACTTTCAAATCTAAAGACGCTATTTTGGGGCCAGTGCAGGACACATCCTGTCGGGTAACTTTATTGGCTTTAACCTTTATTCATATTCTGCAAGATATCATAATCTTAAACAATACAGGCCACTGAATGACCAGTTTTACTAGAAACTAAGCGATGCAATCCCTTTTATTGGGTCAGCTTATCAAAAGAATAACTGTGTCAACTCATTATCAATAATTAATCAACGCGATAACACATAGCAGGCCAGAGACAGACTGAGAAGGACGCCTACTAGCACAAGGTTGCGAAACTCGCCAACGTGTGGTAACTGACGGCAGAGGAAAATCAATAATGGAGAACTGAAGAGAAGAATGACTGCGGACAATTACAGAAAACTGTTCTTAGCACCAGAGAGCAAGATACGTGACGACAGAACAATAGCCCAATAATGATTACCGCACAAAAGATACACTGTGCACCCAAAAGAACAGATGTACTCTATGAGCAGGGTCTTGTGATGATATGCATTTGGAACTTAGTAATATAGTCCAACTGTGTTTAATTAACCAGTGAATATACTGGAGTATGATATTTGTCTAAATAAACCTGACAAAACAGCACAAATGTAAAAAATAAGCATGTAATGTCACCAAGACAGATCTAAAAATTAGCCTTAATAATCAAACTGTTATGTAGCTCCCCAGTATATGAAAGGTTATACATTATTTGTAACTACCCGTACTTGTTTTTACGTTACACCAGTTTCAGGATTGGACTGGCTCACTGTGTAAACACTTGTGCTTGCAAACTGATATCTGTGCACATGCACACTTGTGTGCAAAATAGCAGAAAGTGGTTGGTAATCTATACCCAGTGCACCATGTTACTGAATGTCAAGGTCAAAGCTATATGCAAAGACCATCAAGCACAGACCTCAAGTGAAGCATCCCAGGTAAAAAGTCTTGATGAAGGGAGTTGAAAGTTTAATGTCCCCATGACAATGTTTATTACAAGTCACCATCCTGGCCTAGCTTACTGTAACCTCCACATGACCTCAGCTAGTGAGGACACCTGCCAGCCAATATTTCACCCCAGTCAAATTATGGCAGCTTGTCTAGTCAGACACAAAGATGGCTAGACACCCTTTGACAACTCCATCCCTATACTACTATCCATAATTAAAGACATCAGTCTCCAGTGAACACTATTGGTGCTTTGGGATTGAAACAAGAATCAGAGGATGTTCAACAAGAAACACCTTACGGGTAGAAAAATAACTTTAAAACCAACACAGCCCTAGACACTATGAAAATCGACAGGTCGTCATTTACGACCTGGCCAAAATCTCACGTCACATTTCTAGAATCCAGGACGCACTCACGCGTTCCAGCACGCACAGTTTAGGGGATTACGGTAAAAGCAAACATGGTTTTATTACGCGCAAGTGTTCTTTCACATTTGACACAACAACAGTAACTTAACTGATACTGTCAGTAATGGCATTCCTGCAATTTACCTTTTTTGTTGGTTATGAGGGAAGTGTAAAAAACTCGGCTTGCAAGAGTTGGAATTCCCATCTCACACATGGAAGACAAATGCGAGTTGGCCAAAATCTCAGCTGGGATTCCCAAATTTCAGGTCACGTATGACACCAATAGCTGGTTATGTCAACCCCTACTGACACAATAGAACACTGGTGTAGTTCCCATGTTACTATGTTAACTGGAGATGGACACCTGCTCATTTGTACAAGCTGAAGACCACTGCCTGTGTGAGTCTGACTGTCAGCCATTTATGGAGAGGTTGGTGAATCACAATTACTATTTATCCATGTTGTGTTGCTAAGGAGATATCATGAGAACATTACATAAATCATGAAGGAGACAAGCTAGATTGACCAAGCAGTCTTAAAGAAAGACATAACTGATTACAACACCTACTTCTAGATTTCAAAATAAGTCCTCATTCACAATTTTTAAACTTTTGAAAATAAATTTCAGAACCTTTCTTGGTATATTAGTGGGTTTGCTACGCAGTAAAATATCAACAATTTCAGAAAGTAAAACAACCATCAAAATTATTACTTTTCATTTTTTCAAAAGTAACTGACAATGTTGTGAAAGCCTAAAATTTCTCACAACATGGCCTACATTGGCAGGATTTTACAGTAATTATACAATTGCCATAATCCTTGGTATAGTATATGGCAGTATTTAATCAATAAGTCACTCCCACAGGAAAGTACTAAAGACTTGACATTGAACACAGCATATAGGTGCCGCATGTCACAAACACAAGTACAGTTACTCTTCACATTCTCACAAAAATAATTGACAAATTTGTCATTTTTCTGTTTCTCAAAGGTTGATTACCATGCTGCAGACAATGCAAACAGTGTTTTATGACTTCTAGACTGTTCAATTCAAACTAATAATAGACTACAGTTTTCTTAATTTTGATTTTTGTTGGCACGTTGGCAAAATAAAATTCCACTAGTCTGCCATGCACTAAATATCTGAAGAATTACGGTAACACCTAACCGACGAAAGAACAAAAAAATGATAGAAACAGGCTATTTAAAATAACACAAAAGGACAAAAACTCAAACTAGTACAAACGTGTTCCAAGAATTAACTACTAAACAGAATCTTTTGAAACCTCGCTTCAAACACCAATTAGTTTACAGAACAACACCATAAGCAAAACATGCTAGTATTTTGTGGAACTGTCCTAGTATACAAAATTTGGTGTCAATTCAGTTTGCAAGTTCACACTGGTTCAGACCTGTAAGTCAGGAAAATCTAGTTTGTACACAAAAACACATCCTTTCACACTCAGCTGACGTCAACAAGACAGCTGCGATAAATAACAAGGAAGCATTTGCACGTAGACAAAAAATGCTAGACCATCCAGTGCAAGAACCACTTAGTATTGTTAACTTTGATTGATGGATTGGCAGTGGAAGTCTATGTCATGACCTCAGTTACTTGTTTGGGGTGTGTGAAAGGTAGTCCAGTACACTATCACCCTTAGAAGGTTTTCAAGGTATGTAATCCTACACTGTACAATTCTTGGTACCTACAGTGAGTCACCTTGTGATGTTTATGTAATACTTGAGTGGAAGAAAACAGCCAGTGGGTAAATGGTAATATTGATATGGCAAATGAACAGTGTTTGTCATATGCCGGCTATAGTGCACATCACCTTCATTTCTCAATTCTCGAACTTTAGCTCCCACGTACGCTGTACAATAATTAAAAGTAAAGCCCAGACAACACAGCAAAGCATTATATGTGGGCCAACATAATGGAAAGAGGTTCGCTTCCAGCCTAGTTCCAGGTGGTCAAAAAGTGAGTCGGGTTCACATCAATACATACAAACAGTTTCCATTAACATCCACACTTGCTATTTAGGCCGGGGCACATGCTTGGTGTTAATGGTGGGGTGTCGGTGAGATCTTGGATCGAAGTCAAAAGCCCACGTTTAGTTTGTGGGAAACAGGATTAAACATTGAAGCCTTGACACATGGCTACTTTTGTGGCACCGAAGTTATCCACAGATGTTGCAGTCAACAGCGCCAAACATTCATTGCATCAAAAAAGTGTAACCCTAATCATTACATTAAGCATTTCATTTCAGTTATTATTCCAATATGAGCTCGACTCTTCATACATACAAATACACACACTTTAGAACTTTTCACAACTCTACTCTGTCACTACAAGGCATTAACTTCCATGTTGTTGTTTAATTTCCCAAGCTAAGTTAAGTACCCAAGCTAACTTAAGTACCCAAGCTAAGTTAAGTACCCAAGCTAACTTAAGTAACCAAGCTAAGTTAAGTACCCAAGCTAACTTAAGTACCCAAGCTAAGTTACGTACCCAAGCTAAGTTAAGTACCCAAGCTAAGTTAAGTACCCAAGCTAAGTTAAGTACCCAAGCTAAGTACAACTTAAAGTCTCCATTCACATCGACTTACCTCAATTAGCAGATTTAACTAGGAGAGGAAAAGGCCCTAAAGCTGTTATCGTGGACCAGTTATCGTGGTGTGAGTTTTCACCGTGCGACTTGCTCCACTTAAGTCGCATTCGCACGACATTACATCGCAAACTCAGTCATTTAAACAAAGACTGTCTGCGCATGCTAGCATTAACAATAGTGGAACGTTCAAATTATGTGGAATGTCAGCGGATCACGGTATATATGCTATTGCACAAGAGCATTGAAAGACGATCCCTTTCCACGCTGGTACTTGTGTTTAGGGTGTGTAGTTGACACAGGAGCAACTAATCGAGTACAACTTGCTCTGCCTCAAAAAAACAGAGTAAAAAATGGTTACATTGACGTCAACTTGCTCCGTGTCAGTCGTGTTTACATACACTTGCGCCCAATCAGCTGTTCTGTGTTAGTTGCTCCGTGACAACTATCTCCTGCATAAATGCGGCTTTATAGAGCTCAAAAGAAAAAACATAACTGAATACCAAAACTTTTGAAGATACACTTTCCCAAATGAACACCAAAACTGCAAGAAACTAGTCATTTACACTACCAGGCCATGGGACCCCTCTTGCTGTTCCAAATCAAAACTAGGCCTGTCTAGTGCTGTAAAATTAGATAACTCGTACCATACACATCTCAAAGGGTGTGTTGAGAACAAACACTACAGCAGATACCTATAACTTGGGAAAGATGAGACATACTAATGACCAGTTTCCTTCTTTGAACTGAAGATCAGCATGTAGTCAGCCGGAACCAGTGAACTGAACTGATTAACTCATTTTTAAGTCACTTCACCTTTACCAGTCAGTAGACACTAAGTACATACCAAGGCCCACAAACTTTCCACCAGATCCCAGATCAATTCATCAAACTGGGACAAAAATTACAGCTAAAACTCCCATTTTTTTCTACTTTTCATAGCTTTATTACAGATACACTACTACCAACTTGCAAACGCTTTGTTTAGTTAGCTAAAATTGAAAATCGAATAAGGCATTTTACTCTCATAAAACTCAGATTCTATTTACGTTGCCAATAAAAAATGTTACATGTACGCACTGCCTGATACTTGAGTTCATAACGGAAAGAGGATGACAACATGGAAAGGAATATCATGAGAATGTTAAAAATGGCCACTAGGTGGTGCAGAATACGTAAAAAACATTGCCACAAGGACGTCCACTGGTGGTCGGAGCCAACTCCCGTAAGAAGACATCTGCCAACTTTCATTAAAATCCTCCAACGTTCTCTAAGACAAACAGCAATGGATGACAGATGCCAGATGGCATGATCCACCTACATACCACACACAGCCAACAAAGACATGCATATATAGGCTAATCCAAGCAGTAGTTGTCAGTTGGCAAGAATTTACTAGGTTGTCTAGCGTTGCTGATAAGCTGTCGCATAGGTATCTGGAGGTACACGACTTCCAAAATCATAATTTAAGGGAGTTCAACTCCTGTAAAGGATATTTTAGCAAAATTTGTGACAAAATGAGGTCCAAACTCAAGCAAGTATGTGACAACAAGAGTCAATACATGTTGCATAACTACTCCATAGGGTCAATACATGTTTGTCAACCCAATGCATTCTCCGACTATGTTGGCCCAGTAAACTGCCAATATGTGAGTGCATTGACCTACTGGTACCATGTGATGTGTGACACATGGGATGACAAATTATACAACAGATGATATACAGGTATGCCAGACAGGTAAATAAATTATTAGACACATCAGTGAACAATGCTTAGCCCAACACCAAATGATGCTGATGAACGCTAACTAACCAAAAGTGGAGTACCCAAGTCCCAAAAACAACACATAGTTGGCAATAGCTGAGAATGAAAACAACCTGTGGCCATTTTTATAGACAAACGGGAAATTAGGAGTACACAGTATGCATGTAGTCAGTACCATAGCCAATTTTCCATTCCTGTCCAATAATTCGCGCAGGCTCACCGCCTCCCAATGGGAGAAGCATACGGCCGGGACATGTAGTCTAAGTATGAATATGCCATTTCACCTTTGATGGACAATTATTTACTTCCTGCAGTATTTTGAGCAGGTGCTCAGATATATGTGAGGCGACTAACTTTACGAGGAAGCCTAACAAAATATGAGTTGCCATGGTGACCTGTAGGTGGCCAAATCCAGCTCAGCACATAAATTTGCCTTCACTTATCATTCGGACACTTGTCCTAAAGCTATGAAAATGTGTACAAAAAAAGAAGCAACAAATAGGGTTACAAACAAATGACTAGACTAATTACTCGTCATAGATAGATGTTTAAAAATACACTTGTTTGTTCCATGCCTGAAACTGTCACTCCATTACCCATGAAACGGCTTTTACAAGGGGGTTCATGCAATATACCTCATGAGTCAACAGAAACATATGTACTGCAAAGACAACTATAGTATGAAAGGGCGGACGTACTCATGTAGTTCACTACTAGTCCATGAGGCCTACTCGGGAGTCAAAAGACCACCTGAGAAAAATCTCTTCATGACTTGGAAGTTCTAGTTCGTGAGAAAAAAAAATCAACAAGGCAAGTGGATATCTGTGTGTAGAGTATATTCTGGTTTCCTTAAGTTTCATGAACCAGACAGAAGAGTACAATGTGGATTCAAAAATCTGTTATTTCTGAATGGTCAGACATCTCCCTAACAGAATTTGTGGTAGAGCCTACCAAAGCCATACCAGTGCAGGTAGTATATCACGCGTGGTATACAGGTAAATCACACATTGGCTGTTATCAAATAGTGACCAGGTAAACGTGGCAAGTGAATCATTATTGTCACACAAAGTAGTACTAGTGCACACCGTAGTCTAGGAAACCACACCCAGAACGGGTGTACTTTGACGTACAGAATGCACTTGATTGGCTGATAAACATGTTAACGCAGTTGTGAAAACATAACTTGAACACAACTCCATGCATAAAAATGTTTTTGTATGTTACGGCAACATAGAATGATTTTACCCCGTATTTTAGGTGCTACTTTATACTGCAGCTTTGTAATGTTACGGTGAAGATACAGCTAACAAAAACTGTTTCCTATGGAATAGCCTTATACATATAACAAAGATTTTCAGGAGATACAACACTCCTTGTAATAAGACAAGAATACCTTGACCAAATATATAAATGTGGAGACCCTGATTTTCCATTTCCACAAAAAAATGTTTTACCACACTTAGATTCCATTTTCCCCAAAACCAATATCAACACATTCCATTTTATTATTTCAAAGTAATCAATAGCATACTAAATGTTCTGGGGATCGTCTTGCTCTTTGCGCTGCTTTTATACCGCAGCTCCGTTTTACCAACGACTTGCTGCGCAGTGATGTTTCTCAAAACCAGAAGATGAACAGCGCCACCTTCAGAAAAAAGGTATAACTACTTAATATATTCACTGCATAGTGATCATTGACGGACTTATGACGAGAATTGGTCCCCATTAACAAATTTGATCAATTATATTCTTAATTTTTAATTATCAGAAACCAAAAATAAGGTAACTAAGTTTTATGATCTGCTACTGAAATATTTCAAATCTGTTCCAAGTGTCTTACTTCTGTGAAAGAGGTGTGATTCCACGAATTATGTCGATTTTCCATTATCATGAAACCCAGGGTCTTTATAAAAGGGCCAGCCCAGGGGAGATAACATTTAACAACAGCCTGGCCAAGGCTTCACAGTTATTACAACAGAGCCTATTTATGCCCAGCTTGTTGTTGCTACAAAGGGTGGAGTGTAGTCATAATACAGTGTTACAATACCTAAGTAAACAGTTCACAAAGACACAAGGCACACTCAGTCTATCCTGGTGTTTAGAAGGTAATTTTGTATAAGCTGTTACTACACCTTTAGTCTCTCAACAGGATATCAATTTACAAGGCAAATGGACTCATGGTTGTTACGCAAATAATGAAGTATACATGAAAAACATAACTTTTGCATCGAGTCACCAATAATTACAATGAGCGTGATCAAACGTCAAACTTCAACAAATGCACAAACTAGAACAACAGAACCTTCAATTGGTATGTTAAAACCCTCAATGCCTGGTAAGGTTCTCTACACGATAACACCTCGTGAGTCCAGTTAATGTCTCACAGTTGGCAAGCGGTCATTCGTGTTTTCTCATTGATTTGCTATCAGAGGTCCTCCACACTCAGCCACACAAGAGCTGTACAATCCACCAACAGGAAGATAACAAATGTTATCCAATACAGGTAACCCACATCACACCTGACACACCAAGATCACATTCTCGAAACCTTGCCGTTCAATATCACACAATTCCTACTAAACATTTTCAAACGCAGATTTTTTTGCAAATAGCCCAGGTGGTTCCCCCATATGAGGAGTTGGTTGAGACGTGCTCCCAACACAGATGTGCATTTTATTGTCTGGGTACATTGAATCCGGTGCGTAATTTTCTCTTTCAGGTGAGGTACCACATTGGGTGGGTACTTTTCCCTCGCAGACTATGCGGTAACTGGAGAGGGGTGGGTAACCCAGTACACATGATGAGTGACCGAAACGTCGTGACAATGTATATAGACAAGAGGACAGTGTAAATAGACCAAGAGATTTTGATAATAGTTGTAAGACACTTGCGAAAAAGCAAAATCACGCAAAAACTATTGGCACGCATTACAAGCAAAGTGCGTGACCACACTAGCTCTAGTCGCGAGAGTCTTGCATCTAGAGTTCGGTCCACACACGGCCTCAGTGTTCTCCACATTATAAACTCCAAACTCGACGCAAATGTTGAATGTCAGTTGACATTGTCTTGTGTCTTATCATAAGGATGGTCATGCTGGAGGTATTTATATATGGTTTAAAACTGCACACTGCACTGGTGTGACCTACTTTTTAGACACTTCAAAGTTTAGCTTTCCTACCAATGCATCTCATAATTCCTCCAAAGCATTTGACAGACCCAGAGCAGCAAACAAAAGATCAAAAGTTCCTTTAATAATACCAATGCCGATTTTAATATCAATTAGACATATTAAGTACTACTAACATGAGTTCTGATGTGACCTAGTTTTTAGTGACACCTGTTGTCAAGTTTAATAAGCTCATAAAGTTCTAACTTGCCACTAGATGTCAGTCAAAATCAAAATTGTCTTTATTAAGCAAATTAAATTGCTTTTTTACAGATTGACTTGCAAAATTTTAAAGTTAGAATGACAAAGTAGATTAGTCATTAAATTAAGCAAGCTAGGTGACTCCATGAAATGTTTGTTATTTAAAGATTTTTGCAGATTTTGTTAATTATAATTTAAACTTTTTTAGTGTCTTACGAAGTAATACATATAGTGTTGACTGCCTCTATAGTTCTGAAATGGGCTTGATGTTGGTTAATCAGGCACTGCTTTAGTGTTGAGGTCTGAAATACCAAGCCAGGACAAAAGTTCAAACCTGACGCAGCACTTTCTAAACTCGTCGCGCATTTTCCAAACTCGACGCGGCGAAATCCAAACTCATTACAGCGTCGAGTTAAAACAGGCCGTGGAGAACACTGGGCCTACACTTTCACAACTTGCACTAGCGCAACTTACCCCACACACATATCCGATAACTACGGTAACGCGGAGGTTGTCGCTCTGCGCGTGAAAAAGAATAGCTAATGGGAAGACCAGTCTACTGCAGCTGATACATACTTCTGCCTTGCCCCACGATTGAGGCCACACAGGCATTACAATTGGCGCAAGGTACCCTAAAACAAGTTACCCCACTCCAATAAGGCCAGGGTAAGTTGTCACAAGTTAGTAAGTTGTACTAGTTTGAATAGCGTCCACACAGTCTTCAAACCTAGCGACAACTCCTTACAGGAGTAACTTGTTCTACGGTAAGTCTGTGTGTTGACGGCTCTATAGGAACCCAGTCTCATTTTCCTTGGGCTCATCCGCAGATACCTGCTGAGCTGGGAGTGATATGGCTCAGACAGGTATGACAAAAGGGAGAAGGGAGGGGTGACCAGCCATTATTGATCCTCTCAGCCATCATTGTACTGAGACAAGAACAGTTATGTGGCCTGTACAACTCAAAAGACTCCCCTTTAACTGACTTTCACTAAGTACACCACCACTTAATATATAAACATTTACTAAAAGGTACAAATAAGACATCAGATTAACCTCTTCCAATTTCTTGGACATACACGAAATCAGAGGAATTTCAAGCAGCCGTCCACCAAGACTGTTCCTGTACTGTTGCCATTCGGTCACTAGAATAATTGTGGATGCAAATAACAACAGCAGCATGGAAGATCAGACAAAATTCGCAAATTAAAGCCATTCCCGCAGCCACATGCTGTCAAAGACTTACTTTTGCCTCAAATCATGTTCTGTCATTAAACTGGTATCGGAAGGAAGTGACAATATAAAGTTGGACCATATCAAGACACCTTGTGGTTGAAGCTGAGTGCACCTTTTGGAATTGAGCTTCAACTAGGATTGCAAGTAAAGCCTTCACACAGACAGAAACTCTACTAAGCACAACTGACTGGAGATCAACCTTTGAACGGCTTCCATTTCATAGCCAAGTTAGTCATGTTATGAAAATAACATGACAAAAGAGAATTGTACTGGACTTCTAACACTATATGTAGTTAAGTCAACTTTGAGGATGAAATTCACTATTTGAATAAGTCTTGAATCGACTGACCAGCATGAATCATACGACCAATGTTTATGTTGACAGCCAGTCCTGGACAATCAATGTTTGGCGTGTTTACAACTACAGTTATGATCTTATGAGGTAGAAAATGAGACATGCATATGGTCCAGTTTCACTCAAACCACATAGAGACCACATTTGTTTGGGAATCACAAGACCACAACACAACAGCTCAGCAAACATGAAACAATGGCGGCATTCATTGCATGGCCAGTCAGACCAAGAAAGATGGGGAGGTCTATCTACAAAGTACTGGGCAGCCAAACACATGTCCTACAACCCCCCACTGCCCCCAGACAACTCTCATATAATGCAAAGGAATTAAAACATTTCGTGCAATGGCACTGGGACTAAAATGCTCTATTAGTTAAATATGCAGTTCAAAGTTTACAAAAATACCATCAGGGACAAACAAGAGGGTAAGCACCACTTGAACAATGTTTGATAGTCTGTACAACTTGTACTAGGACCTGTACAGAATCAAACAGAATTATACACGTATACATTCACTTAAAAATGCAAACAATTTGCAGAAAGACAATAGTTCAAAACTAGCTTGCTACCGATGGGGGGAAATAGTGTCCGACTCCATTTACTTAAATCTAGCTATTTTAACTCTTATAAACACTTGTGCTCAAACACAGAAGGCAACCTCGCTAAAACTTTATTACGAAAGCCATGACATCTTCGTCATAACTGGACTGCAATGTACATCTCCATTGCACAGAAATTGATGAAAAATCAATCATACACGCACACATACTCTTTACATTGTCAAGCGCAAGGATTTCCTAAGTCTGTGTTTATGTCAACCCCTCCAATGCTAACAATGCATTAAGCCAACACCATTCCATAAACAACATGATTCCATGAACAACACCATACAACAGGTTAATTGAGAATAGTTGATATGGAATAGGAGGAAATAATGAGTTAGCCCACTCAAAGCATGTTTAGGAGAACTGTAGGGGAAATGTGCTGTACACACCATTTGTTAAAACTTCAATAGGGACAAATCCGGCTCAACAAAAGTATAATCTGATATACCTGGAATCCCCCCTGGGTTTACAATAACATTCATTGCTGGTCAAGGGAATAGGTCAAAACATACAAATGTGTTTACCAATAAATTTCAAGTTTGCCCAATAAAAAATTCCGGTGTGCTTCACGAACTTATTTCACTTAGCACGGTAACACGTTTGGCTCAACTGTGCCAGGTAAGAAATGCAATGCAACAAATTTGAATTAATAATTAGCCATTTCTGCAACTAAACATTCTAACATTACAAAAGCTTGTTCAGTACAGTGGCTCCACCTACATCAAGAGCGAGCCCCCGCCTCAAGGGAGACCTTACTATTGGATGACACATCATGACAGCATGCACTCGCTTCAATTCCAAAATGGAAGCAGGGATCAACAAATCAGTGCGAAACTCCATCATTTTGGGGGACAACTTTTCGCAATTCAAAATTATAAACCCTCTCGTATGACTGTTTTGGAAGTGACATGAGATCAATATAATGCGAACAAACGTTAACGCCTATGAGAACAATAGGTTCTTTCCAACTGACACAGTGCTGACGTCTCCCCACCCTTTTCCATTCCCTGAATCGATCAGTGATGGCAGGTCAGTGTAAACAAATCACCACAACAAAGCAGGACCACTGCAACTGCCCAGTGACCACATACACACACTAGACCATGTAACACAGCATTCCTAGAAGCATTACTCAGATGACCTATAGTGTGAACTAGGCATATGGCCACTTGAAAGGACCAGAATAAACCACTTCCTTGTGAAGGGTTCTTTACACAGGGTTAGACGAGAAAGAGACCATTTAACTCATCTTTCACTGGAGGCATTTTTGACCGAGGGACATCTGTGCCCACCTTCACATGCAAACACCTTACAGTGTACAACAGTCCAACAGTCTAAAGATCTGACAACACAATACAGTCATAGAACACAAGACTGTTGTATTTAACAAATGTATGCAAGGGCTGATGCACAATTTTTTTATCTGATGTGCCCCAAGCTATTTGTCAATTCTGCTTCAACAAATCATACAACAAGCATCACTAGCCAATCACTACATGCCATTTTGTCATGTGACTAAGTTGTGAGACAACGGCCCCTATGGCGCATCACTAAAACTATGCGCTGAGGTGAAAATCCATGAAAGCTCAAGGATGAGTCTCCCAAAAATGACACGAATCTCGCATAATGTCTCGTCACGCAGACATTGGTCATCTGTCAACGACAATTACGTGATAATCCCGTGACGACAATCGAATTCTGAACCCAAGTATTTTTTGTAATTCGCAGAGGGTGGTATAATTCACAAGAAGTCTTAGCGTCTGTTACTAAATCGTGCAAGGTGAAGGTATTTAATCCCATAAATTTATTTAACTGGTTAGAAAATGATTTGAAATAAATACGACAATTTGTCTCATAAGAAATGAAAGGATTTCATAAATTGGCTAAAAGTAGATCTATCTCTACATCGGCTGAACTACAAATGTTGTAGTGAGCTGGTGGCAATGAAAACTGATAATTCAAAACACTACAGCAGCTTGTGACAGTATGTTGCAAACTGTGAAAAACGGCAACCATGATACATTATCAGTGAAGCCATAGTGAAATCTGGTCTATGACAGCCGCTGTTATGACTTCGACAAGAGTGGGGATGATGTGATATAAGTTCATGATAGTCTGACAGTATAGCTGGTAAACAGAACGCATTAAGAAGCATCTCTCTGAGGACAAGCCAGAACCATCTCAACAATTACCAGACCAAACATGACCATAGCCAAGTCCATGAGGCAACACTGCTGCCTGGTCTAAAACGTACAATCTCTCAGTCACTGACGACCTCAGGACTAGCTCGTAACTGCGAGTCCGAAATTCCTGTGCCAGCAATGGCTCAAACCTGAGGCCATCTGCAATCTGGTTAGATAGATCTGTTCCAACTTCTGACAGGTTACTAGTAAGTCACATGACGAGACCCTGTACAACTCGGCAGAAAATGAAACAACACATGAAATAGGTCCTCTACGCATATACAGAACCAGTGATGATCAGTCATACTACAAGTCCAATCTAGGTCATGATTTGAAGGTGACATATAGTAAAACCAGGTCTACATATAGATCCAAGTCACTAAGTGGCCACTGCATAAATTGATCACATATAGGCTGTTTGTTATTTACACTCTGAAGTGGAGAGGAAACAAAACATGGCAATAGTTCAAGTCAGTTCAACTGATTGTGCTACTTAAAAACAAGCAGCTGCCTGAAGTTCCTTGAAACAATATTCATAATAAAGTTTGACCTCGCTCAAACCTCACGCTTATAGAGCGCGTGAGACCCTAATAGCTGGTTTTTGAAATAGCCACCCCATATTGAAATTGACTATCCCACTAGACGACTATCACGTCTTTGGCAGACTGGCGTTTAGTGCCACCTACAGATGCCATGTAATGTGATCGAGAGGTTTCTGATATAAACAACCTTTTTAAGATATTTCCTACTACTACAATGCCAGTAAATTTCCTCTGCTGTGCGGTGGGATGTACGTAATACCTTACAGAAAAAGGTAAGCCTCTTGAAATATCAATGGATGAACAAGGACATCATGTTCAAAAAGGTAAGCCTCTTGAAATATCAATGGATGAACAACGACATCATGTTCAAAAAGGTAAGCCTCTTGAAATATCAATGGATGAACAAGGACATCATGTTCAATCTCCCTACCAAGAAGAATCCACGACAAAGTCAGGGGTTGCAGTGATCAAGTGGGAGAATTTCGATACCAGCCGATGTCAAAAATCCAATATAAATTAGTAAACTTAACCTAATCAAACAATGAGAGGGTCTGATAGTGGGATTTATTCCTCTGTTTTTAACTTAATAACCAATATGTAGTACTGAACTTCTGTCCACAGAATCTGAGTCACAATCAAGCGGAAGTCACTTTCACGCTCTCATAACTCTAGAGAAAAATAATAAGACTGCTGGTCTGTAACACAATTCACGATGTAACACAACTTTTGCTCTTAATTAATTAATATTCCCAGTAAGGATTATTCAACCTTGGCAAATTGAAATAAGGAAGTCAAAGTTGCCAACATCCATTCAAACTAAAATAAATCACATTTGGGATAGCAAAGCAAGTCACAGACGTAATTGAACTCTGCTTGGTCAACAATATTAGCGCGACGACTGTATTTATCAGGAGTGCCAACTCAACGTATTGAGAAACGCAAAAGTAAATTCGGTAAAGACAAAGCTAGAGATTAAAAAAATATCTTTGAACGTAGCTTTAGAAGCCTGTGTACGCAGTGGCTGCTTTTTTAATTTTTAAATTAAGAGTATTCAGTGAAAACTGGTTCTTGGCAGCCATTTTCAAGAGGGACCTGTTTACTCACTCCCCTTTTACTAGAGTGCTGACAGTTTGTGATATCTGTGACACTCAGCATACATTAATCTAGAGTCTATATCATACACATATTCAAGTGATAACTCAGGGAATTTTCATTACATACTGCAGGTCCTAAAGAGTTCATAGTCAAAACGGTGTAAAAACCCAAAATAACTAAAACAAAAGCAGGGAAAACCAAAATCAGCCAAACAATTGACTAGTTTTGGAATAGTACGAAACTGATTTGCTTGAAAGAGCTACTTTTCCTGGATTTCAAAGCAAAACCCGTTTGGTGATTTCATTGAACAAAAAATTGAGAAACATATGCTAGACCTTGAGAATAGTGTCCATAAAACAAAATATTGGGAGAAACATTTTGAAAATAAATGTAATTATTAACATGTTGCTAACCTATGAGTCAGCAGTACTGTGAATGTGTTTCCTGACAGCTTAATTTCTTAATATAGGTGTCTTGAGGTTGATTCACTGCCAAGACTTCAAAACTGATATTCAGATCTTCCTTTAGAGTGTTTGATCCATACATAGTCAAGTCAGCACGATTCATTCATAACAGTTTTAGAAAACAGACCAAAAACAATGCACAATCAAAGAGACACCTGCTTTAAGAAACTGATATTTTTCAGTACTGCAATAGGCCTACCTGTTTACTGACATAAAACAATCTGTAAATCTACACTAAATTACCAATCAGCTGATTCATGCTAGTAAAGTATGTTGAAATCACTATCAATGGTCAGCCATCTTGCCTTTTTAGATTTTGACATCAGATCTGAAAAAGCAAGCCACTTAAACCAGTCTTTTGACATTAAAGAGAACAAAAAATCGTGATGATGTGTTTTCTGGTGGTACAAACATTAAGAACCAGAAGGACACTTACTTGCACTGAGGAATACCGACTCCACCCTGAAGGAGTTTGTACAATTTACTCTCGTATAACAGTTGGGGGTGTCGGGCTTTGACCGACTCCATTTTGACAGCAACCTCCTGGAAGAAACGGCAGAATGATCAGTGATTACCCATGAACTATTGTACAATTCAAAATGTAATTTTCATGAATAAGACACAAACTTACATCGGTATGAGGCGATGATGGATTATGTGTATGTGGTGTTGTCGAGACGGCCAAATAGATATCTCCAAACGATCCACTTCCTATCTTCCGTACTAATTTGTACTTTCCTTGCCCCACCAGGAATTCCTTTCCTGAGCTGACGGAACTCATGTCTTTTTCAATTGACACTTGATGAAGAAAAAAGTAAAAAAATAAACCGATAAATTTGACCGCTAAGTAACCCTATACAAAGAAGTCATTTTCTTGAGCGAATCTATGGCGGATGGGAACAAAGCGCGTAAAGGATCATGGGATACGCCAATTTCAACATGGCAACCCTTGGTAACAAATGTTTGGCAAGGTTCTGTTATTGTTCTTGAGTAAACAAAGTTGTCAAAACCGGTGATGCCAGGGTATACCCATTCTTTATAAACACCAACAAAGAGGACTAAAAAGTAACAATTAGCTTAATTTGTCACTGATAGGTGTCCAATTACAGACGCCATCGTAATTTTAAAAGCGCACAAGTCAATAGTCACAACTACACTAGAGAACGAAGAGAAGATCAACGTACGGTGTTTTCAAATAAAGTTTAAAGTAAAGTAACGGGCTGGACACTGTTTAGATTTGCGTTTTCTAGAGTATAGTGTTTAATGGTTTAAATGAACAGCTAATTGCAAACCATTCATAAGTCATACAACTACTGAAAATATGTGCACTGACGAGGCGTCGGATGTTTTTCTCCACATCATTTTATAGGCCTTTGTACGGTCATTCAGTTGTGGGGTTTTTGCGAAGATAAATGAAGGAGTATATTTTTCTTGCTGCTATAACTTTAATATGAAGATGAAACTGCGATGCTTACCAGCGGAGTACTTGTGCTTTGTAAGAGACAACGTAACTTGAGGAACATTAACAGAGGAGTTAAGTCTAACGAAGTTTTCTCAGTTGTCGGAAAAGCATTTATGTGGGGAGATCAGTGACGCAGCAGCAGATATTTTAGATAGCGAATATTAGATGTGCAACTCACTCATTAAAAATAGAAAACGGCTGGAGAAATGCTATTCTCGAAGTGAAAGAATTCGTAAATTTTGTAATACATGAGAGAATGAGACAGAAGAGCATTTGAACGCTTTCCACTTTTTTGGAAATAGATTCAAACCACGCCCCCGCCACGATGTCAGGTCTCTTTTTAAATCGAGAACAGAAAACACTTTTAAAAAACATTTCAATGAATATACAAAGGGCAGTGATTATCAGAAACGAAATATTAAATCTTAATAGGCAGTGTACGTATTTATAAATTTTGTATAGTTGTGAACTGTGGGCCGGTGTCCTCTTGTTCAAATAGAATTATTATTATCATTATCATTATCACTGCCACTGCCACTTCCTGGCACTGCCATTGACATTGCAATTGTCATTGATATTATTTCTATTATTAACACAACTAAAAACAATTATACCAACACAATTCTCAGTTTGTCTTCGTCTGTGGACGACAGTCAACAATAGAAAGCATGCATAATCTAAGCATATAATGACCAATTAATTGTTTCGCACAAGCGCTAGAGAAGTAAATGTTTTCTATTCTTTCATTATTGACCAGCTGGAACCCAAATCAGGAACCACATTATCCAATCACAAAAACATTTTTTAAACCATGACAGAAAACAACTTCCCGTCTCATACAAACTATTTTAAGCATTGGCAAATTAAAATGTGTCAAAGTGATATCCGATTCGACAGGGTTGGTGAACCCTTTCAGCACTGGACTGTTTCATGTCTTTCACATGTGTTATCTCGCTTGGTTTTGATGGTAGAAACAAGTTACGTACGTTAGTAATGTTAGTAAAATGACGTCACAAGGGCAGATACATTTAGTCTACCGACTCACTAATTCGTGCCCGCCACTCACAAATACGAGGTACTTAAAAGCAAAATCCACTTTTTGCCGGGATTTTCCGTAGATTAGCTCACCTGATGAAACGCCTGTGGGCGTTTATTCGGGAAATTATGCCGAATGAACGCCCATGGGCGTATATTTGTTGTTACAACTTCCGGTGTCAAGTGTCCAGACAGTGGGGCGTTTATTTTGAAATTTTCCTCTAAAAGTCCTGTCAGAGGGTCAACCTTTCGCCACAAATTCAATTTTGTGGAGCATTTATAAAAATAAACAAGGTGTTGGCGAACTATGCATTTATCAACATAAAATTTAAAAGCGCAATTTTAAGTAAAAAAATGTCAAAGTCAACAAAACTATGACTTTCCGTTTACACGCTCCCTTCTCCAAATAAACGCCCGGACGTTTATTTGATGCTACTAAACGCCTGAAAATCTTCATTTTCCGAATGCAGGCCAATGAGCTTATCTACGGAGATTCCCGGCAATATTCCTGATTTCGCAACGACGTTGCAACACAAATGAGCTCGTTCAAAACAAGAACACTCTAGATGTAGTTGAAAAGTAGGGTATCTCTTGTGTATCGCTTCACACTCACGAACTTGAGAATTCCGACATGACGCACGTTACAAATTACGCGTACTCGAGCAAACTTTACTGTGCCGTGACTCAAATAGTGGGTATAGATGGATCAAGGTGCAGTTTCTATTGAACTGAAATGTTGGTTAGCATCCAGGGACCGAACGGAGAGTCAACATTTTCAGTAGAACTGTTCCACTAGCGCCACCGATTTAAGGCCACAACGCCGGCTTTAGCTACTGCGATTCACTCGGTTCTAAAAAAACACTGTCGCCATGCAATAGATCGATGTCTAAATCCAAACTCAACGACCGCAGTCAAAAAGTAATAAATTGAACTGAGTGAAAAAAAAACATGAACACTACCCGTATGATAAAACATGAACACTACCCGTATGATAAAACATGAACAGTACCCCTATGATAAAAAGAGGCGTATCTGGAGATGCTGTACTTTGTCCGGGGAGACAGATAGGTCTAACATTGTGGCTTCATCCCGAGCGCAACCAATTTCTTTCCGCCTCACCCGTCAGCTCAATTTTGTGTCGCCCCCACTAACCGCCACCTTCGTGTCGCCCTCCAATGTTGTTTCCTGTTGGGGTGCCGCTCGGAGCAACCCGCCCCCAACGTTATTTTGAAGGAAGTTCCAACATCGAATTACACAATTTTACAATTATTTCTAAATGGGTGCTTGATAAAAAGTTGTGTACACATATCTCCATTACATTCCGCACAATTGTATTCGGAAATTTCCCCTGGTCACTTAAACAATGAAATGTACAAAAACGAAACAAGGAATCCTTTTTGCACCAACCACCTTAAACATCAGTTACGCGGGAACGATGAATGTGAGGAAAGAAAAAGTTCACCTGGAAAATATTTTCACTATCCAGTATTAAATACTCCAAAAACGGCAACAATTGATATTTAAAAGCGTGTTTTTGTGTATCAGCAAAGCAAAAAAGTGGAATTCGACTGGCAAATTTATGGCTAGAAGACTCGTGCTACTATCCATAAGTAAATGGACGCAAATAAAGATTATGACTAGAATTAAGTGACGCATTCAATTTCGTTAAGACGGGTATGAACTCGCATTACATCATAAAAAAACAACTTATGATAACGACTACTCACTGTTATGAAATTGATCTCAAATTGTCCCATAGTCAAATTATTTGCAAGGCTTCAGAACAATTGACAGCCGGTCAGTGCTTGATGTCAGACTCTACAAGTTGACTCTAATAAGTCAGGCATTTTGTGCATCGACCACGGTCTCAACGAATAACTGCCGGCTCTTTGGAGACCAAATCAATTCACACCAGGAGCAAGTAAATTGTCACATTTCAGACCACATCACGTCAGTATCGGTGTTACAATGGGTATAAAGATAGGTGCATAAAACTACACTTCGTATCTATCTGCCAAAAACGGAAATAAATTAATCCACTTCAGCCTATAAAATGGGAGGCTTTTATTTTTTAGGCGTCGGCCAACGGAAATGATGTATGTACTTCAGAGTCTGTTCTTTCTGAGGGTGGTAATGTTTTTAATTCTCAAAGCACTTCTGGTTTAATATTCAACATTGGCAACTAACCAGCAGCGAATTGTCCCTTAAATAAACATTGCATTGATTCCAAGTTAGGCAAAAAGATGAATTTCAACAAAATGTTTTATTCTGCATTCTCCTTTTCCAGCTCAAGTCAAAAATATACCTGTGCACTGTACACAAAACAGTTAATCAGTTGACCCTAAAACTGCACACATAGAGCAGCTTTGATAATGTGACTCAAACTCTCTGATGAGATGTACTACTGAGGAACAATGCCAAACCGCTGATTTAAAGAATTAAATAACACCATACCACTGCAACGAGAGATTGGATTTTCACTAAGTGGAGCTTATAGTGTATTACACCTACAGAATGTGAGTCATGGACAACATTTCTGAGACAAAGGACTCCTGAATGCAGATATTTATACTGGTAGCTCCACCTAGTGAATTTTGAACTTCTCATTTACAGTTGGAGATGCACCAATAAGCTTGTAACCAATAACTCCTATATCATCTATCATTTTATTGCAGGCAGTCGTAAATAACAATTTTACACAAAATTGCCTCAAAATGGCAAATCCTGTTTTATTTTGAAAAAACCAATGTTTTGAACACATAACATTGTAACGTTCAAAACAATTAAAGAATGATTGATCAGGGACGAGATTACTGTTTTGACTTGTGAGGAGAACAATGTCCTACAAACTCAGACCCAAAACTCTTTTTAACCTTTCCCCCATCCCCCCTGACCCCCTTCGCCACCTCTGTTGCTCTAGAAATTAATTATTAGCTCAATAAAAGGAGTATTTGCACTACACATCAGCATTTGTAGGGAGTCACCCCCCATCCCATTCTAGTTTAACCTGTCATCAATACATGTCACTCTTCATTGAGTGAACAACCAATGGGACAATGAAAGCGGTTGCAATGTGAATTAAAGATGAATTCGAAGACTATATAGTCCTTGAAGAACATTGTAAAATTGTTGGGATTCAAAAACTGAATAATCTTCACTTCGCTAAAAATACACAATAAAAATAACACACTTCAGTCTAGTAGCTTGGTAACATAACAGCACGGCTTCAACATTACCCTAAACCAAACCAGCCAGAGCTATTTCATACTAGAGACCCTCCACAATCGTAATGATTATATACAATTAGAGCACCGAGCTGTCCATAAATAACAACATAGCAATGTTAACTAGAAGGCCAAGATGACATCTGTAGACTGAACAACTTGAAAGGAATATGCTTCGAGAAGACCAGTCCATATCCCGCCATTTCATAACACATTTTGGCAGTTAAAGCTATAAAAATAAATACAAAAAAGTCCAATGTCTATCTCCGTACAAATCCATGCAGCGGAGGAGGTCCAGAAGGGGGTTCCATGGAATCTGATGCTTGCAAATGACTCATTGTGGGAGGGGCACCACTCATTGGAGGTGGAGCCTGTCTCATCATGGCAGGAGCCTGAGCACTCAACGGAGGTGGTCCTGTGTTGAATGACAGCTGTTGTGCATTGGTAGATGAAGGGGGAGGCGGTCCATGTCGGAAGCCTGACATAGGAGGAGGTCCAGTGAACTTGGCTCGTGGAGACTCAGTCATGCCTTGCTGTATAGGTGCAATGCCCAAGAGAGCATAGGTTTCTTTTAATATGAATAAGACGGTATCCTCAGATTCCCTGCAAAATGTAAACAAAACGTTGGTCTGTTGAAAGAGAATAAGAAAATTCTTTTCGTAATAATTAGTATCACACAAAATTTTTGAAATAAATGAGGAGATTCAAAAAATGTTAGGATCTAAAAATGCAATTTTGGAAATTATTTTTGTCTGAAATTAGTGCGATAAACCCAACCACTGAATATTGGTGAGAGACACACCCAATACACTTTCTGACTTACCAATAACAAGCATGACTGCCCAGAGCAAAAATGTAGTCATTGAAGCTTTCTATGGGTTTTTCTTGAAGCACATAGTCAATCCTTCGACCTTGATTCAAAACACCAAGATGGAGGTCTTCATTCTCTGACATGACAGCTGTAACACAATACATACAGTATAATTCTATGCTTAAAGTATCAACAGACATTCTTTACCATCAGCAACAACCCAGACAACTGATCAATTATTGAATTATACTTATAATCCCCATTTGACAACATGTAAATATAGGTTGTCGAGAGGCTGATAGAGAGGCAAAAAAGGTCACTAGGTGGTACAGAAAACATCGAATCCACCCAAAAACGAGATGACATTGTCTGCTTAATAAATACCTCTTACTAAATGTCATAGACAAACTTAAAAACTAAAATGCCACCAGGGGGCATACCAGCAGGCGGATCTGTTTGAATCCAAGGATTTTGGAGATACAGTAGTGGACACTGGACGCCAGGCGGACGCCGCACAGACAGGGATGACGGCGGAATGTTCGAGCCTCCATAAATATATATGTGAGTGCATAAAAATCCATAGTCTACTTACACTCTGTTTCAGCCTGTTCAGCCTGCTTGTCTGTCATCTCTTTAATAACACTATCCACCTCAGACTCCACTTCCTCCTGAGCTGGTTGGCGGTGAGCTTGTGCGAACGCGTGGATCGTATTCCATGTCGACTTGACAGACTCAATGATCCTCTGCTTCAGGTCTGTTCCCATACGTGTGAGACTGTCCTTCAACTCTGGAAAATGTGGGAAAGCATTGTCGACAACTGATGGGAAAAGTGAGGACAGTCTTCATGAACAACTTACTTCAAATGAATGTTTCCCATTTGCTATCTCTCTCTCTATATATATATATATATATCTCTCTCCCTCACACCCTCCCTTCTCCCTTTCTCCCCCCCCCCTTC
>NMRA01000010.1:546243-570379 GCA_002633005.1 Phoronis australis
TCTCCCTTTCTCCCCCCCCCCCTTCTCCCCCTCTCCCTATCTTGCCCTCTCACTCTCCCTCCCCCTGAACTGACACCTGAAAGTGACTTTATCTCAAGTGGCAATAAGATAACAAGAATATTCAAATCTACAAGATGATTCAAAACAATTTCTCGATAAGCGCAAAAAAC
This sequence comes from Phoronis australis, assembly GCA_002633005.1. Lineage (NCBI taxonomy): Eukaryota > Metazoa > Phoronida > Phoronidae > Phoronis > Phoronis australis. Next base: position 546,414 of record NMRA01000010.1, read on the forward strand.
AAAGAAAGAAGGTACCTAAATGCAATCGTTTTCTGCCTTTGTGATGTGGCATCAGTACGGCTCTGTTTTGAATGTCAGGGTTGATCAACGGCTCGATTCTGTAGGCAACGGGATCAAACTGAAACATAGAGAATCAAGGTTATTATGTACACAGAGACAGTGTGGCTGAATAAAAGAAATAAACCTAGTGTTTACAGCAGTCATGTAATGGTGTCCTTGAGCAAGGCTCTAAAGTGGCCATAAACCTACATCCCGCCACAAAAAATAGTTCAGACAAGTGATGAAATTGATCTAATATTGTTCCTTCATCAAATTAGAGGTGATTTTGTGAGCTTAGAAAGACTTTACAAGTTGTTACTGCTGGAGACCTGGCACTATAAGGTCACTTTAATCACTGAGCACGATCTCAAGCACTGTTGGGTATTTCCAAGCCCCAGAAACTCAAAACACGAGAACCATCGAATTGCAAGCGAAACTTGACAGCACTAACAAAGCAACAACTAACTGAATTCTTGTGGCCTTACTTACCGGATGAAATATGTTGAAGACACCTTCACAAGTTGGCAGTTTGTAGTCCTCCTGGATCCTGTTGATTCCTCGCACGGTGCAAAACATGGCGATGGGTGAGCCAAGTGCAAAGAAGTTGGCAATGGAGAAGTCCAGTTTGGGGTAGCGCACTAACAGCTGGCCAGCCCCCGTGGCATTCTGAACGAATGGTATCTCTGTGCTGGACGCAGAAGTCATTAGGGGCTCCAACACATGAGTCAGTAGGCTGTAGGAGAAACGGACGATAGTGACATTGGCCCTCTCTTAGCTGGAGGAAATGTTGGCTACAAGCCTAACGTAATCTGACATATAAATCAGGGCTTGGAATGAACAATGACAAAAGAGGAAAATTTTCCAGCTGATGGCACAAAAAATATGCTTGACTTGTTGTTGTTTGTGTTGTAAAATTTACCTGAAATAAACATTTTTGTACGCATAAAATTAAAATGATGACAAAAAGAGACACAAAAAGAGGAAATTGGAAATCAAAAACGATGAAATCTTACAAGAGGAAAATTCCAAGCCCTGAAAAATGTCATAATTATTATCTCTTACAATTCAGTTAACGCAGAAGTATATCAAAAAATTCTTGCATGAATCCAACAAACACATCAAGCTTCTACTCTTGAAAAACTACAAATGAAATTCCATTCACAGCTATCGCAAACAAGTAACTTTAGGATCCTGGCTTCTCTGTTCTTCCTTGCTCCAATGACACATCAGTATGCACACCTACATACACTAATTAAACCCAGAAAAGGAGATGCACCAGAAGCAAAATCACTGGGTACATATCACCGTGTGAACAAACGGATAAACTGGGAAAACTTGACAACACTAGGATCTCGAAAGTGGTGGGGGGCAGTTTGTGCCCGATGCCTTCGTCGACGGAAACAGGGTCAGGGAGAAAGCACTTATCAACTTACATGCACCTCAGTTCTTACGGGTATTTTCCTCCTGTGACATATGCACAGGGAGACTTTCTCTTTATTATTTCCACCAGTGTCAGATTCATCATGTGAACGTTCCACTAATCAGGACACAACTACCAACACCAGGCGTGCACAGCCACACTCCCTCCCTCTCCCCCTTCTTTCGGTACCCCTGTACTTACCCACACTGACTGTTAGCAGCCATTTGACTCTTCAGTTCACGCTCGGCCTCTTCGCGAATTTTCTTTTCTTCTTCCATCTTGGCTTTCCATTCTAAATGACGCTTGGCTTCTTCCTATAATGTGATAAACAAACAATACATAACCAAAAGAAGAGGGCAACACACAGTTAGCAGGTTAATACAACACTGCCTTTTGATCTTACATACTATCTGAAACGTTAATTGAAATCCGAATGCTCAACCACAAAACTCGTTCTTCAAATCATTCGGCAATTTTCAACCTAATGCCGCAATATGTTGTGTTTCTAACTAATTTGGCCACGCAATCACAAAGAAAAAGAATTAGCTTGCAAGTTCCCATTTAAGATAACTGCACATCACAATCACACTTTCAAGTTTTCGCGAATGAGAAAAACCCCGTAAATGATCCCTTTAAATGTGTTATCACCAATGTACAGTTATAGTGAGGTTGGCAATCTGCGTCACAAGGCAATAATAAATGTCCACCACCCAACAGAAATAACTGACCCACAAATGGTAAACTTTTAAAAGCATAATCAAGGTAGACAATATTCCTCCCTTCCTTTCTACATCAGCATTCTCATTAATAACGAACCTTTCTCCTTTTTGCAATTCTTATCTTGCACACTGCACTGACTTTCTCATACACCATACTTTTCTTCACGTCCTTCCATGAAGCACCAGTTGCACGTGCTTAGCACTATGCAGCATGTTTGTGTAGTACAGTGCATCAGAATCTGTATGCACACTACAACTGGGAACGTGTGTGTGCTTTATGAAAAATGAATCGTACTCCTTGGAATAAAATTGAGGCACTTTCCACCACATTAGGATCTTATAACCTACCTCTCTCTGCTGCTCTTCTTTAACATAAGTCAGGATCTTCTTCCTGGGCCCCATGGGCAGGCCCATTTCTTTTATGTCACTTTCATTGCACAATTTCTAGAACACATGAGTATCCTTTGGTAACACTCCTTCATTCACACATGTAGTGTTGAAAACCTGACGAGATGTACTGCCCTTGACAATGAACAAACTTAGGTCCCAAAACCGTTAATGCATCAATGTTGACAATACATTCTACTGTTGCCTACGACTACGACTGCGATAGTTACTCAGTGGATTGAACTAAGATCACAAAGTTTCCTTCCGTCTACTCAAATGCAAGAACCTCAAGATTGTACACAATGCATGTTGTCAGATTTTCAACACTATATAAATAATGACAAAAGTACATTCTAGGTCGACACAGTAAATCTTAACATTCGCCTGCTATCAAAACATGTACTTTTCATATACACCATGCACTATCATAAAACTGGTTGTAACTTGTTCCTTGCCTAGATTACAAGTCATTTAAAGTCTGAGAAGTACTAACAGTTCATAATGGCTGTAGATCAGGCTCAACAGTTTGGCTTGATGCAGCGGGTAATTTTACGCACCAAGCATGATCTTCAGCGAAATAGCCAACTGTCCGTTCTCTCGAAGGACAGAAATCACTTCTAATCAGAGAAAGGAACAAGTACCAGTTCTATAACGGCAAGAGTCGTATATTGAAAGTTATTTTTTGACAGAAGGTGGGTTTAAAGACCCTTTAATGAGCCATGTTACACAGTCTCCATTAAGATAAGAATGAATTTTCGTAGTTTATATAAAATGCCTATAATTCTACTTTTGAATCACAAACATTTTAAGTCTGGTTTGCAAGCCACCTGTACACCACATCACGTGACCTAACGAACATGAGCCTGAACAGATTTCTGCCCCCGACAGGGACTCAAACCCAGGGCCTTTCGCTAACCGTGCAGGTCACAAGATGTGGCCAACAGGTGGCATGCAGAGCAGATTTAAAATGTTTGTGATCCTATATTTCCACACCGGTTCAAGATATATCTACATTTGAATGTTCACATAACTTACAAGAAAACAAATATATCCAAGTACTACACCAAAACCGAGATATGCTCCCCTCCACAAACTAAAAGCAAACAGCACCACTATATTCAAACGTAAAATCAGAACACATTGGGTATTTTCTATGTAAGACCTGCGAAACAGCTGTTTTCAGTCAAAACATTTCAACTATTGCCCACAGCCAAAATAACAAAGTATTATCACTGAACACAATTACTCAGACTATGGGAAAAGGCTATTACAGTAAAAATCATAATGATGCCTAATACAAACTAGCTCCAGCACGTGCCCAAAGCAATCAAACGGAATGACTTGTTCTTTGCCTTGATGACAGAGCAAAAACTGAATTCCTTGTCACGACAGCTGAAGGTAATAGCCCGCACTTCGAGAACCAGTTTTCTCCGCTGAATAACGGGCATCAACTGGTTCTCAAAATGCAGGCACGTTATATCTGACTAATGCCCAGCTGAGTGGAAATGGAATTCAATGTCAGAGTGCATAGGCCGATCCAGGGGGAGTCAAAGGGGTCCGGACCCCCTTTTTCCCTTGATTTTAGTGATATCAAACTTAGAATTTTCAAATTGTAAACTTGGACCCTCGTTTTTAAAAAAATCCTTGATCCGACCCCTTTTGAAAAATCCTGAATCCGCCACTGGAGTAACTGGAATGACACGTCATGACGTTTCATGACAGGTCATTACCAATCGCGACAGAGAAACAGAATTTTGTCCGATTACTTTTGCGGTGCACTACTCAATAACCTTGTACCGCTGTCACCATTTAAAGTACTCACCAAAGTTTCCAAGTCAACTTGTTCTTTCTGAAAAACATCTAAGAAATTAGTGAGAGACAATCTCTCTAGAAGGGCTTCAAGACTTGTATCCTCAGCACTGGTGTTTTCTGCCATGTCTGCGTCCAAGGGTTGTACCTTGAAAGTGTAAAAAGAAACTGTGAAAAGGCACTTATCTGTGCTCATGCTTATGATACTAAGTATGAGGCTAGAAAAATAACAAATTGAAATAAAAATCCCACCACCAAAGTTCAACTCATTTGGCTGTTCCATGTACTACACTTAATGCTGACACCTACCTCCAGAAACGACACAGGTTTATTTCAAATTAATTCTAAAGGTGAGAACTGATTTTCTGAAAATTTAAAACAACCGATTTCCACAGTAAGTTTGTTAGCATCACAGACCCGAGTGACAGCTATAATATTTTTATGCTGACACGTGTCGTACCATTGGCTACCCTGTCTTATGAAACAAAAAGCAATAGTTAACACTAATAACTTGAAAGCGGATAATTAACATTTTGTCATATGGTACTTATAGAAGCCACTATTTTACAACTGACCAGTTGGCAGGGTTAGTTTTTCTGAAAAATGAATGTTCATCTCATTGAGTATTTATGGGAAGAATAAACAAATGAGTCATGTGAACACAGACCTCCTCAGGCCCCTCCTGTTGGGCAGCTGTGTCAGGTTCTTCTGGTGTCGGGTCAGGGGTCACTTCCTGTCTAGTGCCAGCCTCTGTCTGATGACTCAGCAGATCAAAAACAATCAAAGAACCTGAAATGTATGAGATTAGCCATCAAGCAGCCAATTTACAACACACTGAGTTACCAATAAAAAATAATTTTGCTTTTTCTTCAACTAGTACAACAAAGAAGGGAAACTTTACTTTGCTGACATAACCAGTAGAGCAGTAATTCAGGAGACAAATTCAGTTAATATTTAAAATATCCAAACTAATGAAAAGCAAGGCAAAGCCACTGTATAAACCAGAGGACAACTCTTTTGTATTATACAGCCATGGCAATTTTGTAACAAGCACACTGCAAGAACACCTGTAAAATGAAAAGACAGCTGTTTTCACTGCAATTACTTCTATACTACTTTCCTATAGCTACAAAAGAAAATCCCAGCTCGAGTCCTATAATGAAATGTCCATAACAACGGAATTTCCATGATCACTCATGATCAAACATCAAATGAATGAACACAAATAAAAACTTAGTTCTTATATTTTTTAATCAATTTTAGCAAACCTAAAGATATTTTTGACAGCAAATATTCGAATAAATGTGACAATTTTATCCAAAGCCCATACTTGATGACCCCTAGGGGTAGACTACAACACTGAATTTGAAGCTCTACCGTTGTTAAATAAGCCAACTTGGAATATTTAATAATCTGCATCTATCAAATACATCCATGCACATACTAAAATACAACAAAAATATGAAATAAAGTTGGAATGACAGTTTGCATTTAGGTATTAATTTCAGGTCCAATAATCACCAATAAAAACCAAGCCGCACCTAAACTGTGCCCTGTGAGCGACACTTGACCCCTAAATGAGGGATTCCTCTCCAAGAAGACACTGTAGAGCCTATTGATTTCACTTCCCACAGTCTGAGCGATCTGCTGGCAGTAACGAGGACTTGAGTAGAACAAGATGTCCAACAGTGTGTTATTGGTGAAGTGGCGTAGCTTGGGTATACTGCGCAGAGTGATCGACTTCAGTTGTCTGAAAACAGTGAAACAAGGGCAATTAACGACAACAATGGATACCAGAAAATGGTTCCTGAGCGTACGCCCATGATTTCCTTTTCCCATAACACGTAGACTAAACTGTAGTAATTTTTATAAATAATTGGTGCCAAGTAAAAGTGAATGAATGAAGTCACAACACAACTTGCACGGGTTTTATTCATTTTGTGACAGATGTCCACAAGTTTTCCCTTGTGACTTCTCAAGTTTTTCTGGTATTCCATGATGACTGCACACAGGGTAGGACTAAGTACCAAAGAATTTCCTATATCAAAAAAATCGTAGAACGGACAATCTACATTTATGACAGTCACAAAATATTACAGCTAGTATTAATTCAATGATAGCCTGATCCATAATCAAACTATGGCCATCTCAAAAACCTCCTTATTGAAATGCATGCCTGTGAAATTATAAGGTAAAAAAGTTGACTAGCCACACCTTTGCCAAAAACGGCCACCTTAAGTGTCAGAGCAAAATAAATTGTACCAGTGGACAAGAGGGGATTCCACAAGAACTATCTCATGCAATGTCTCTCCATCCACACACGTAATGTCTCTATGTCTCTGTGCAATAAGCTGCACCTGTACATGATGTAGGCTAGCTTACCTGTCTACACCTGTGGCGTCACCGTGTAGCGAATCATACCAGTACACAGGTAAGAACTCTACTCTGCCTACCCTGCCCTCTTCCAGGTAAGGCTTGAAGTGAGAGTTCATCAGCTGAATAGAGATTGAACGGAAGTCATCCACTGTAACAAAGACAATGTCTCGTTCACTGATCAGTCCATAGCATGAGGAAATCATAAAATGACAGAACAAATGTAACGTATACCACTGCTAGTAACATTTATTTTGATAGGATCAGCATATGCATACAGATCTATCATACAGATCTATCATACAGATCTATCACACAGATCTATTGACAGAAGATGAAATAATCCTCTTTCTCTTTTATTTTATTCACAAACTATATTATCATGGTGTACACACCGCGGAGCTACTCTGTTAGAAGTACAACGCTTGCAACTATTGCAGGTTAAAATTTCAGAAGTTAGTTATGAATACCCAATAATGATCTACAACATTATAGCAGGATTCATTTTGAGTACACATCCCACGCATTATAATTCCTGGTACATCAGTGTGATGACTAAACATGACATAAGCATCTCTAAACCACACATTCAATCTACAAAGACTTAATGACCCACAATAATATTTTTCTGAAACACACCCTGACATAGCTAGCATACACCACTCACCACACTCCACAATACTTCTGAAGCGCATGTCACAGATGGGTCCGATGCCATGAACTACGAAGACTAGGTGATCCACCTGACTAGGCTCACCTGTAAACACAAAGACTCAGGTGCGACATCCAGCAAAAGGTGAACAACACAAGTCTAGACTCCTCAGTGCATTTTGAAATTTTAGCAAGATAGTCGACATACTCCTCCGTGACAAATAACACAATGTTTTAACAAATTTAGAACTTTGTGGAACATTGTCATGAACAAAGCGAATTTCATAAAAATATCACACATGAAATCGCATACAATATTTGTGACCATGTGGGTTAGCTTTAAGACCTGCAAACGTATTTAAAAATAGAAATACCTGAGTACTGTTTAGAAATATTTTCACGTCCTATATTATATTTTCATGGCCTTATATCATATTCGTGTCACAATTTTGTGTTGTCTTCTAAAACACCACTCACCATCCTCAATGTTATCAAATTCACCAATGCCTCTTCGCACGACCATTGGTCTGTACTGGTCAGCCTGAAAACACTTGAAAAGTCATGCGGAGCAAGAGATTTCTATCAATGACTTATGTACTAAGTATGCTAGACATTTGCTGAGACACTTGCCAAAAAACAGTTGAGTATTTTGGGCATTATGTACTGTTTTTTTATAATTCAAAATTCTGGCATAGCTGTTCAATCATTTTACTAGTATGCGCTAATAACGAGACGCGCTCAGCCGTGAAACACTGGTGACATCTTGTGGTACACACCGGTGGGATTTCACGACACATAAGAAACCGCCACTTACAGGTTTCATAGATAAAAGAACATGTCTGAAATAATTAAGATTTTGCATAAGTAAAAAGGTGTCACATTTCCTACAATTTACTAATAAACTGAATTGTATTCCAATAGGCAATTGTTACCCAAAAGGCAATTTTACAGAGGCACTGCTGGTCAAAAGCAATTGGAGACATTAAAAATACTCGTTAAAATAGACAGCTTTGTTGAAGGCCGGTTCACAGTGAGTTACATTTGTTTAACCATTTTAACAGTAACTGTTTATAATTTTAAAAATTAAACAGGACTTGTAATGAGCAATGACAAAAAGAGGGAAAATTTACAGGTGACGTATCCTTCTATAAATGTATAGGCTGATGAGATAGAAATATTTTTGTGTTGTAAAACTTAACTGCAAGAAATGCTTTATGATGAATAAAATCAATAATGATAGAAAGAGACATAAAAGAGAAAACTGGAAATTAAAATGAGAAAATCCTCTTAAAAGAGGCAAATTACGATTAAAGCTACTGCAAAAGAGATGCTATATGTATGTAGATTGTTTCATCAATGGTATCATCAACACAACACGCCATGTTTCGACACGCAATTACTGTTCCACCTCTACACCTTCCTTAACAGCTATGTGCACTAAAAAGTACCCTAACTGGTGTTGCGGTGAAGTGGAGTTTTTTTTGGTCACAAACTGGCCTTCCCAAGTACTGTGAACACACATCACTTAAAGAGTATCTGCGTGACTTACAGCCGTTGTTCCAAATTCATCTGGCATTGCTGACGGTCTGAAGTGTACAATGACTTTAGGATTATGCATGACGATCGTCTCACCACCAGGGAACTCCAGTCTTTTGTGCCACACTTGAGTCAGTATGGCGTTCCTGTATTCCTCCTGAAGAGTAATTACATTAATTTCTAAAGTCAAATAATACCAGTACATACAGCAAGTCTTGTAATAACAAAGTCCTAAGCCAGACCACCACAAAGTAACAACAAGTGCCAACATTGGTACACCATGAATAACGAACAACAGCCAATAACTATTACACCCACAAAACAGAAATGGACCACATGACTTCACTTAACAAATCACTTAAGACAATTAAAACAAGAATCAAAGACAGAATAATGGCAACATGCAACACATTGATGCTGAATCAGACCACCAGGAATGCTTCAACAATCAGATCCTTTACAGAGAGTTCTTCGAAAGCAGCATGTTTATCTTACACAGGACTACTGCACACAGCTAATGTCACCATTAATCAATTGTTTTATACAATGGAGACTTGATTACCTCTAGTTTTGACGCGAAATCTTCAGTATAGGGCACAAACCGTCCATCAGACTCCTGCTTGTAAAACCAAGAGCATCGGCGTACCTCAGTGTCCTCTTCAATCCAATAGATGGCAGTGCGTGTCCTGCTCTGTAAGTCGACATCATAGCGACCACCATCTGTAGCTACGACGTCAACTTCTCTACCAATGCGCACTATCAACAGAGAACACAGGCATCATGTTAATTAGTGAATTCAATGTGTACATTGACCCATGATCAATAAAGACTTGATCTGAAAATTACTCAATTGCGTCGCTTTCAATTTGAAAGTTAAGTACACTGAATTTGTGCAACGCGATTGGTCAATTTTTAGAAGTCTCGAGTAAAGTTTGGTGGCTGAAGACCCAGAATTTCCATACCTCATTTTTGTGAAGTTTTATAAAAACGAGAGGTTTATACAAATCCAAGGCTAAAAATGTTCGATACCAAACATGAGTTACAGTTGAAGGGGTTTTCACAGACAAGTTAGCCAATTCTATTACAGTTCACCAAGCTTCGTCTAGTTTATGACAAAAACCTAATAGGATACCGAACAAAAAGTAACACAAAACATGACATAATCATTTGTTTTCAAATAACACGGAATATTAAATAATATAATCATTTGTCTGAAAATAAACCAAAAGTTTCGCTCAGTAATTTCAGCGATTTATGAAAAGCAAAGTCGTGGTAATATACAAGCAATGTGTTTTATTTAATATATCACCACTAACTTTAAAAAAAGCAGCATGGCCTACAGGGATAAGTGCTTGTACATCCTTTACTCAAGGAAGTGGGCTCGAGTCCCAATAGGGTACACTGCTAGACCCTCGAGTCACGTTTCTAGATATGAGCTCCTCAGCTCAGTTTTAACTATATATTAATAAGTATAAAAATGACTCCAGGTGATCAGTGCAACAGACGCATCAAAGCACCTGCAACTATTATTTTTTAAACACGTACTTGCACACCAAGCCTCTTCCAACTTCATAGAGTCAATGACTGAGAAGGCCCTCCATACATCCCGACCTTCGACCTCCTTCCTGTAGAACCAGTGGTGTTGAACTGGTCTAGGAAAGACAAAATCAAGGTGATAAACTCAGGGGAACAGGAACTGTTTGAGGAATAACAATCCAATAGTACCATACTCATCCTTGTTAACACCCAGAGCATGTGAACTGGGAAGCAAAATTTTTGGGAAAGGGTATTTACGCGAATGATTGATTTGAGTGAACACATCGAAACTGGTGCCCATATTATGAGAGTACAGGTAAATCCCACCCGAATATGGCACTGGAAGTGTTCTTTAATCAGCTGTTAAACGGTTTCGTGCAATTGGGAGCTAAACTTCGCATGAGAAGGGTACTCAGAAAGACATAAGCGCCTTCAGGGAAGACCCTATCGCATAAATTGGGCGAGGGCATTAAATTAATCATGGGTGTTTAAAGGTGAAAATTTGGAAATTTCGCTGGATGACAGCAAGAAATAAATGAAAACAACACATAAAGTAAACACTCATTCATTGAGCTATGCTTTTAACAGTTGGACATCAAACAGACAAGACACACTCATCCAAAAAAAAGCAGTTGAGCCAATCAATTTCAGAGATTGCTACACAGATGTCAAATGGTGTGATTTCTATTTAAAGTATGATAAGTCCAAAATGGAATTTAACAAGGTAAATAATTATGGCCAGATGTCAGTATTTGAGAGCCAGTGAAATGCAGACACTGGTGTCAGAACATTGACATGAATGCCAAGTAACAAAAAACATTGGAATAACAAAACATTTCGTGTTTTAGTTGTAATAGAAAATGCGATTGTTTATGGCGATATTGAGTACAAGGCAGTGACTACCACATGCGGAATGAATACAGGTGAGATTCGACAAGTTCAGAATTGTATAGAACATAATTACATGACATAAACTTTGGAAATATAAAATTAGGACTATTTTATTTTTAAACAGTCAATTTATGCATGCTCATTCCTATTTTACGGATTTTGTAGTATTCAGAGCAATATTTGTTCTGGGAGCCTAATAAATACAATACCTGTATTGTGATTGATTGAGACCGGCCATAGCTGAGGTTGGTGCATATATTTCTGGCTGTGGCGCAACTGGAGTCTGGTCACTGAATTCACTGTATGCTGGAGGGTTGTCTGGGACAAACATGGAGTTTGGGGGAAAGGCTGTTTGTGTGGGAGGTGGTCCACTCAAAGGAGGGACGCTCATGGGGGGTGGACCACTCATGGCAGGAGGAGTGGGACCGCTCATTGGGGGAGGGAGAGCATTTATAGGAGGATGTGGGCCACTGATAGGGGCCATCATGGGAGGAGCAGGGCCAGAGTTTGCATATGTCCCGGCTGGTGGGGGAGCGTAACGTGGTGGCCCCTGTTGTCGGCGAAAACTTTGTGGTGGACCTGAAACAACAAGAAAGATACATCACATCCATTATTTAGTTTAACTTAGGTACAGAAAAATGAAAACTGGAATTTACTGAGTGAAGTTGTCAGTGTTTAGGACCTGTTCATGCTAATAATACCACACCACACTACGGATTTATAACCACTGACAACTCTGTAAATCTGTGCAAACTTATGCTTGATTAACCTCCCTACTTGGTTAAACACTGCATAGTTAAACACACCACAAGCATGTTTTTTCACATTGTTTCCGATTACTACAAGAACACGGGAAAACTTACAGTATTTTGCAGGCAACTCAGACAAAAAAGACAGACTTCTAAAAACTCTGCCAAGAAATGATGATATTTGATAAATTCTAGACATTAAATGAAAAACCGCTGCAATGTTTTGTCATCAGTACAAAATGGAGGTTCAAAATGTCCGTAATTGCTGTCCCCATTTATCTATAAGAAACAATGATAATTCTACAACAAATCAGCAAAGCAAGAAAAACTGCTTCTGAGTTGTAATCTGGAGCAATGAATGCATTTCTTGACTATTTTGAAATAGAAACTAGTATTCATGGGCATTTCAAGACAACTTGGAATACAGAACATGAGCAATGCAGAAAACTGAAATACGCCCGTGGCTGCACCAAAAAGGGTTGCTTTTAGGGGAGTTTATTAGTATCATAAAAATGGTCACTAGACAATGCAAAGTACATCAAAACCAACTGTGAATTGAAAGAAATAGTTGTCTCCTTAATAGAGACTCATTTTCCAAATTTCACGAAAATCCGTCGTCAGCTTCATAGGAACACATCAGCCAAATCTCATTGACGCCCTGAAAAGTGTTTAGGAGATACAGCAGCGGACGCCTGGACAGCAGCGACATAAATATGCACCCACATGTGTATATTTGGGGCATAAAAATGTGAAACAAAACTTCAACAAAGAGAACACCAGGGGAGCTAGTGAACACCTCTCACTTGACTGCAGCTGTATGTGTAACAATGCTTCAAGTATGTAATGGAGTTCATGTATGTAATGGTGGACTGGGCAAGGTATTCAAAAATTAATTACATTGCATAGTACGGTAGTTTGGGAAAAAATACTGCCTCGGCACAGTCATCAAAATTTTGAAGCAAACATTTAGGTCAAATACTTTGATGATTCCCTATGAACTTCCTCTTGAATTCCTTCTCTATTTTTGCAAGCACTTTTAATTGACAAAGCAGGACCAATTTGAAGAAATTGATCAATCTTTAAAAAATATACATTACTTGCTTTAACTTTGTACCAAAGATAGATACCAAGCAATCGCGTCGACTGATACAAGATAAAAACATTGCAAGGTGGAGCGCTAGTCATCTGAACATTGTAAAAAACTGTACTCTCATCAATGAAAACATTACTCTGTTAAATTTCACAAAGAACGTGTTTGGTAGAAAGAGATGAAAACAAAAAACACACTTCAGTATTTCTGCAGAGAGAGAGTATGCCGCTGGGCTGATATTGGCATACATTTATTTTAACCATTTTGAAATTTCAGCCTGGGGATGAAGAAACAATAAAATATACACTTGGTGCCATCACAGTTAGTGTCCAGATTACAACACACAGGGAAATTACTGAAAACAAATACAGTCAAGAAACACTGCTAAAACACATTCAAATCAAGATAGTACACTTTTCAGAATGACACACTTACCTGATGGTGGCCCAGCCATGGGTGGAGGACCTCCCATAGACGGTGCACCACTGACTGGTGGATCTCCATTACTGGCTGCACCGTAGAAAGGTTGTGTCATCATTGTGTGAGGAGTTACCTCAGCAGGGGGAGGAGTAGCTGAGGCGGGGGGCTGGCCAAAACCAGAGATTGGCGGTTGTCCTGCCATATTGGGTATTTGGGGTGGAGTGGCGCTGGCAGGTGGGCGTACTTGTTGGCTGCAAATGACCATCATTTGTAAGGTGAAGAAAGTCAATGAATGAAATTACAGTCAAGGCAAAAAAGAGCTGTTTGCATATATTTTGAGTAAATACTAGGTATGACAATGACTAGGATTTAAACCATGGCTGACAGACAATCACAGCAGCATTCATAATCATTTAAGCAATTTTCTCACGACAGGCCCAAATTTGTTTAAGAGTCATCAGAAGATGATAAGATACACGCTGTGATTAACACTTTGTTGATTACTACTAAGTAACTCTAAGCCAAATAAAAATTATCAAATCAAAAACATGCATCATCGATCATAACAATAAAGTTAAACACATCATAAAATGTAACTGGAAACAAACCTTGCTATTGGCTGGTTCTGACTAGACACAGGGTGTGCCTTGTATCCCACTTGAGCGAAGGGGTCGTTTGACTGTTGAGACTGAGTTTGAAAGTACGTGAAGGTCGCTGGTTCCGATGCAGACGTATTCGCTGAATCTGGAGGGGTCTGACCAATGAAACTGTCCGCTTCAGCCTCCATGTCTATAATGAACAAACTGGTTTTTAACATGGGGCAGAAATACTAGCAGTGCTAATGCGACCTCAGATTGTGTTTGGTGAACTGGAAAGAATCCCAAGTCGCCACAGTGAGTATTAAAATCAGTTAATAATTCCCCCCGAAATTTGTTTCAAAGGTTGTGGTGACTCCAAACTTTAAATCCATACATTTAACAGCTTTGGTTCACAATTGTGCCATTTATTTCATGAAATCAGTGAAGCCGGCAGCAAACATCAACCACACTGTCAAATTACAACAGGAAGTAAACAGAAATTGAAGAGGTACGCGTAACTTTCTGAGAACCGAGTGTGCCACAAGCAAGTTTCAACAATCACATTAGTCTTATCTGTAATGCCAATTTCTGCCAATTACTTACTGAAGGATCGGCAAAAAAGAAGGTACCAATGGTTGAGGCTCTATCTCGTGGTACTGGAAGCTGACACATGAGATCGCTCCACAAATTTCACAGCAGAATTACACTACAATGGCATATCTTTTAGGTTCGAGGAGAAGCGTAGTTTTTAATGACATGTCAAGTTTTTGTTTGTACAGCTTTTTTACCTGGATTATCGCTCTAAAACTGTATACATAAACAGCTTGATACCAACTCCAAGACAAACTTAACACACACCTTCGAGAGGAAATTTGAGGCTACGTGAACACCCGAGGTGTTTCACATGTACTGCAGTTAACAGAAAGAAGAGCTGAAAGTTGAAACATGCGATTGAGAAACTGCGAGTCACATTAGGAGTGGATTGAAAAGACCAAGTAAGCCACCAGATCGGGTTAACTTGGTCTGGTTACATGGTCCAATCTCGTAGACCAAGTAAACTCTTTCACCCGAGTTGCAGTCTACCGTTAAAATCTGANAAAAAAACAAGTGAACAATATTTTGATGACCAAGGCGTGGGCCGAAACTGTTAAGCACCCAGCGTGTTCCATTTGTCTGCTGCGTTTTTCCTTTGGCCTAACAGATGTCGGTTAGTGCCTGGGACAAATAGATACATTGCATAAACAATCCCTGGGTTGCTTTTTGTTCCGTCTGAAGAAAATTTAATTTCGAAAATATCTTCTGAAAATGAACAAAAAAGTGCATTAGTAAAATCAACAAGTTTTTAAGTGGTCTCAAAAAAACAGTCGGTAAATGCATTAATTTTAGTCTCAGTTCTTCCACGCGTGTTTCTCCCGAGAGGTTAGTACCTAACGTGCAGACGAGCGTTCAAATTGGAACGCTAAGTCCCGCGTGGCAGCGCTGCACGCGAAACAAGATGGCGGACGACCTTTGGAGACTGACGACGAGAGGTAATCGGACTATAGTAACACAACAATTCTATAAAGGTAAGTCTTTATTTCAGCAAAGAATTTACAATAGTCCGTAGTGATTTTCAATTAAATATAATGCAAAATGTGCCAAAACGTCCGATAATTAGGTCACTTGACTGTACTTAACTAAGGTCAAGCTGTGTTTGGCAGACCTGGTCACTATGTCTATGAAACTGTGGCAAACATTCAGATTTTAACAGTAGACTACAACTAGGGCGTAGGAGATCATCGGGTCAACAAGCTTGGACAGTGTATTCAGACCAGGTTCACACCGTCTGGTGGCTTACTTAACTTGGCCTACAACTGAGAAGTCACAACAGAAATGTTATTGAATGAAAAAGCCGGCTTGTTTCCCTGTCACATATTCACCTGCTGTTATCAACGACTGGTTATTTTGGACGATGGGAACAAGCAGATTTACACCAGATGTTGCCTCCATGGTCAGACCTCCTCCTGGCGGCATCAGAAGCAATGGAGGGGGTGTTTGTTCCTTATTTCTGTCACTCCTTGCTGACATTCTTACAAAATCAACACGTCGTTTCCGGAAGTGAGCTCATATCCGAGATTAATTGATGATATTACATACCTGTAAAATAAATGTAACAAATATTATATTTTTATCCATGAAATTTAAAAAAATAATGAGAAATGGACACCAAAAGTCTTACATATTCCCAAATATTAAAGCCATTTCTAGTTTTGAGATTATAAAGTCACGTGGAGAAGATTTCCCGCGGTTTCTGTCCCTTTAAAGTTGTTGTTCTCGTCGAAGTGTAGGGTTCATTGTTTTTGGTCAGAAATATGCCTGGAATCGAAGATTGGCTCAGCAGTCCGCTAACCGTTGTTCAAGGACTTTTTGGTAATTTTTATTCAATCTTAACCCTTTGTATGTCATATTTCAGTTGCAGGGATCGTGTCGTTGGTGAAGGAGTGAGTTGAGGTCATGAGATGGAAAAGTGAATGGCATTTGGCTTTGTGAACATTGTTGCTTTTGTCGAATTTTAGGGTGGCAAAGGAGGCATTTGCCTCCGTCCACCCCCTTTCTAACAGGCTCCTCCATCTGAGAGAATATAAATATGAAAGAGCATGATTTCAAAAAAAGAAGAAAAAAAGAAAATAAACATTTTAAGTGCTCATCAGTTTTGACAGGATATATGAGTGTGGTGTCCTCAGTGAGAAGACAGTAGGGCAATAGTTCTCACATTTCTGCTGTTATACACTATTCAAGCAACTCCGGAATTGGGGGTCAATAATGAAATTTACAGTGTCACCATGCAAGTTCGTTTTAGCAATTTAATATTCAAATATTGATTTTGTAGAAAATTCTGTTCTCAAAAAATATCCATCATATTTTGATTGATGTCTACAAAAAATTCCATAATTCTCAAGCTGTGTATAGCGACAAACGTGAA
This sequence comes from Phoronis australis, assembly GCA_002633005.1. Classification (NCBI taxonomy): domain Eukaryota; kingdom Metazoa; phylum Phoronida; family Phoronidae; genus Phoronis; species Phoronis australis. The sequence goes on from NMRA01000010.1 coordinate 563,574, forward strand.
TCATTTCTCACAAGCACATGTCAGTTTATATAAGTCCTTGAATTAAAAGGCAGTTTTTGAGTGACTGGAATTTTACGTCTTGTGAAACCCATCTCACTCCGACAGGTGAAAAATGAGACTACATGGCTGCTATGGAAAACAGACATGTGACCCCGGCCTCGTTACAGCCTCTAGGACACAGTCACCTTCGTGTTAACCGAAAGTCAAGTTCCCGACTGTAGTTGACTTCTTTTATTGTAAAGCCCTACAAGTTTTATTGTGAGATTGGAACAGTAACAATGTAGAAAAGCAATTAACACTCAAGGTCATCTTGTAGTGATCTCTATCTTGAGAACATGAACTTGAGCAGAAAGTCGCAAGCTGTAATAAAAAAATTGTGAATAATTAGTCGTCCCAGTTAGTCACGGAGGGACCATCGAGTTTTTCAATAGGTTTACGACTAGGGGGGTCAGGAATGGATGTTTACTGACCCCCCTAGTCGTAAATCTACTGAATAACTCTATGGTCCCTCCGTTACCATCCCATACATAAGAGGAATATCTGAACGCCTACAACACAACTGCAGAACCCATGGTATTTCCTGTTACATGAAACCTATCAACACCCTCCGTTCCCTACTAGTCAGACCCAACCCCGATGACTAAACAATGTGGGTCATATACCAGCTGGAATGTGACCAGGATCCCAACCACACCTACATTGGAGAAACTAAGAGACCGTTCTTTACCAGATTCAAAGAACATCTGAAACTAGACAGACCAACATCCATGGGAGAACATATTTTGGCGACTGGGCACACCATCTCTCTTGCGTCATCCAGGATCCTAGCCAAGGAACAAAATTTGTATACTCGTAAGCTCAAAGAGGCCATAAACATCAACAGTCAGCGCCCCCTCTTGAACTGAGACAGAGGACTCCACCTACCCCCCGTGTCCTCCAGCATTCTTAATGAGCGTAAGGCGGGAAATCCCTCAAAGACCTGGCGCACCAGGTCCAAATGTCTGTCAACAACCAACCACGTCTCTAAGTAAGTGAACATTTTATGTACAATGCCTCTAGAGACCAATGACGAACCTATTCTGTTTATTTTTAGCTGAGTATGGCAAGGACTACGTTGGCAAGGTGGAAGAATATTTCACAGAGAGACTTCTTACACAGGAAACCTTGTCACGGGTATGTTTATCGTCTTAATGTAAATGCTGCGATTAAGTGATTGAAGCACCATCTACTTTGAGATTGTGCATACTTTTGAGAACCCAAATTACTGCAACTTCAAACTAAGATAAAACAAATTTGATACAATTTTATTTGCAATTTTTGACATGTCAAAACATACTAAAATACCATTTATGAACTCTTATGTGGACATAGCGTAGGCCTTGTCACCCAATGTTAAGCTCAGGCTGCTGATGGGAGGGGCAGACCTAAACATTGCTGTAGTACAGCTAAAGTTAAAGTCTAATACTGGAATAAAAACTAACATTAGTTGTGAGGCTGCGATTTACGTATACGATCTCACTTTAGTTCCATTTATCTCTTAGGTGTAACATGGTAGAGTATGTTATGAAAAACTGCAGATAAAATATGTGTTGCTGTAAACACTTCAACTGTACCATGATGATTGTACACAGTAGATGTTTGAAATAGAAGGTGGGATCTCCAAATTAATCTCCTCAAAAATAATGAAAAACAATTGGTGGAATGCATAGGATTTGGGTTTCTCTTGATAGAAACTTTCTGAAAATTGTTTAAGTTTTAGAAAATTAATTTGTAAGTATTTTTTTAAATCCTATGTGTCGTCAAATTGGTTTCACACTTGACTTCTTATTTTACGTTTTAAGTAGTAATCCTATATTGTTCCAAATCATCAACATCTATTTACAGGTTCCTTCCTTGAATGACACGGCCCTTCACAATATCAAGGCCAACTCACTGGTCAAGTTCCGCTGCATGATACAGGACATGTTTGACCCAGAGTTCTACATGGGTGTGTACGAGGTTCACGACACCAACCCTGGAGTGACATGTCTCAAATCTGGCCGCTACAAAGACATTGCTGAATGTCTGGTAAGTTGATTTTTGTGGATTATGCTAGGGAAATTTTCATGTATTTTGAAATGACTTTGGTTCATTTTTCATTTGCACTAGATATAATAGTTTATGAACAGAGTCTCCAATTGAATGCTCCCTTCTAGACTTGTTTCTAAATTACCCAACACTCGCGCGTTTTTCAATTAGGGCACTAGATTGTTGCAGAACTTGCCGATATTGTGTGTAGCCGTTTGAGTGTTTATTGGTATTCAAGTGACTGATTAGCCCAAGAGGCTGGGGATGTGTTGTGTGAAAAGTTCATTATTTTGTTTTTGTATTGTATTCTGCGATGCATCCTTGTCGCTGTAATAAATAATAAATACAAATATTTAACCTTGTTATGATTATTTTGCAAAATATATTCTGTTATATGCTGCGTTGTACAGTCAGTGCTCTGCTATAGATATGAATGCATAGCTCAGTTAAAACAGTTCTCGCCATGTCATACAGTCAATCCTGTGGTGCCACATGGGTGGTCCTTCACACTGACGTTGCATAACCAGCTCCAAGTTTTAGGCATACTTTGTAAGGATTTTTTGAAATCTGTTACAAGCTTTCAGGAGTCGATGAGGGCTAAAGATCATTGTTTTATTCACAGATTGAGTTATCTTATTGTACTTAATATCAGTTGGGAAAAAGAGAGTTTGGCATCTTTTCAATATCAAGCAGACATTGTGATCGCACGTGCTCTTTGTGTGAGAGCACCCATAGTGACGTAGGTCTGTCTTAACTCGTTATGAATACTGATAGTTATTTGTTCTAAATCTTATGTATTAGCGTTAGTGTAGGAAACTTTCTGTGTTATATTTTGCCAGGTTTTGAGTTTTCGTTTCTGAGCTCTGCATTTTGCACTGGTTTGTAGTTATTGGAACAGTTGTTATTGAACATAGTTGTTATAATTGTTATTATTATTGTTATTATCATTACAGGAGCACCAAGAGATCCTGTTGGAGTCTTCCAACAACGTGACATGCGACCGTCAGACTTTCTATTGTGTTCCTATTCCTGGCGAAACTAGCTGGGTAAAGGAAGTATCCTTGTTTTAAACAACAGATGGCGTGTGAAGATCTAGCTAAGTTCATATTTAGCCATCTTTGTCATTCTAGGATTTTGTTATCAAGTTTGTTTGTGGCTGTGTATCACTGTGTGTTAACATTTACATGTGTGACCGACCTGTGTCTTCTTGAGATATGCCTCATCCTTGCCCTAGATCTACCCATGAGCCAATGGAATAAAGTGTCTTAAATCTCAAACATAACCTTTTCTCCAAAGAATCTTAGAAAATATTTTTTGCCGTTACCTCCCGTTCAGTAGATCACTTTGTGTTTGGGCTCGTACCCTACATATTGCTATTGGACTGATAGCCACTTGATTGCTTTTGACTCATAAAGTGACAACCTATAAATTTCAACTTGCTGTGTGCAGACTTCAGCAGTCACCTCTTCCCAAACCAATAGGTGGCGTATGACTTGGTTGAAACCCTGGGGGTCTTCATGTAGAAGTGCGATTAATGAACTAGGTGAATAGCTGTAATTCAACACATTCTATTGTTGCCTTAACCCTGTGCAGGCTTATTCATTTAATAATCGCTACAAGGCTGCTCCCTCCATGTCATGCAAGCCGTCCCGCTCCAAGCGTAGCCGTGACGATGACGATGATGATGATGTCATGGATACTGAGTCTGGTATCCAGGGAGGTGATGGAGAAAACAAAAGGGTTCGACGAGAACACAGCACAGGTTGGTCTATTATGGAACACAGTTATTATTGCTGTGAGACTAAACGAAAACATGAATAATTCTAAAACATTCCATTTGCTTCCCTAATTTAGGATTATAGTGTCTGTCTTAAACAAGTTAATGCCACATGACAAACTTTGTTTACCGAAAAACAATGATGTTTTGGAATTAACTTATAAGTCTATATGCTGGCGGAAATATGACTTTATGTCTTAATAGTTCCAGTTTTGGATATTTTTAATCGCATGTGCTTGTTGTTCACTCCTTGCTTTGATTGTTATTGAGAAGAACTGACATTCCATAATTGCCTGATACTTGGGTAAATGAGAAACTGGATGAAGTGGGTCTTAAATTGACTGACAACGATATTTCTGTGTTAATTCATTCATTTGTATTTTTTTGTTCTATTGCACTTTGAAGCTAGGTCACTTTGTAGTGTGTTGTGACACCAGTGTTTTATTTGCAGAGGCCGGCAGCAGTGCCCCCCCGGATCTAAACTTCCCCCTACCCGGAGAACAGGGACCAGCTTGTCTGGTTAAGGTAAATAGTCTATTGGAAGTATGTGTAACCATTTACTTTACAACGTGAAGGGTCAGTTTGATGCAGAAAATCCAATCAGTGAACAAGACCCTTAGATTGAATGTGGACATTCTGAAACAACAAGCTTTCTTGTATTTAAAATTACCATGCACATCGTCATCATAATCAAAAAGCTTGAAGAAATCCTTTTACATTGCAACTGCCACCATGAAACGCATCCAAAATATATTTGAGACCAAGCCTTCCATTATGGTCGTAGGTTATCCGAGATTCAAATGTATGGTGAATTTAATGTTTTGACTCAGACATGTTAGTAGCCACGCATAGGACCTTGAATTCTTGGTATTATAAGGTTTTTTGATTGTTTTATATTGAGGTGACCCCTGAAGCATTTTAGCTGGGGTGTTATCATGACTTTAAGTATTTTTTTAAATATGCAAATTTAGGCTACCATTATGCAAAATTCTGTTTGTTCTTATAACTTCCTCACGAAAGGTATTTTGATGTTTTTGCCTGTTTTCAAGGTCAATGAATTCATTGAAACTAGTTTACAGGTAAATAAATCATGAATTTGCATAAGTTATGCAAATTATGACCTCCATTATTCAAAAGCCTACTTGAGCTTATATCTAGGATAAAAAGCATAGAGAATCCTACACTCGTCTCAAATTTATGACATGGGCAAAACCTCCTGGAAATTTTGTCAAATTCCAGAGGCTTTTGTTTTCTCACATCAACTGTAAAAACGATCTTTTTTTGCCGAAAAACTTGACGTGTCTAAAACTTAGTTAGAATTTGATAAATAGTCTTTAAAGTTGTAATATTAAAACTTAACAAATGTTTATAAATAATGGTCAGCAGGGCTGCCCTGCACGTGAGCACTGAATTGACCTTGACTGAGACAAAACATAACAAATGTTTATAAATAATGGTCAGCAGGGCTGCCCTGCACGTGAGCACTGAATTGTCCTTGACTGAGACAACACAGCTAGACAGTCTCAGCACGTTTCTTGAGTTGAGATTCATCTCCGTTTGAATGAAGATGGGTCCGTTTAAGAAGTTGTTTGCATATCCTTCCGACCGGGAGTACGCACAGTTGCGACTCCCGATTTGTCAATCATAACCTTGTCAACTTCACGGAATTTCGGCATTGTTTGGTTGGCGCGCGTTTGGTTGTTGGTATTAGTGTTTTGCAGACGATAGTAAAGCGTATGGATTTCTACTTTGCACTACGTTACGATTTGCCCATGTAATATCAAGAAAATTACTTGCTCGGTGTCATTAACCAGTCGTGTAGTAACACATTACAGGTCATGTGAGAAATTAATATTTTCTCCCATGTTTCTATGATCAATTAATTAAATGAAATCAGTGTGCAAATAATGGCCACCATTATTCAAATTCTGTTTCTCTTCATCGTTGCCTTACATGCCATTATGTAAATCACCCTGACATTTGCGTGGTCAATGAATTTAATGAAATCAGTTTGCTGGTCATTACATCATAAAGTTGCATAACTTATAACTTATACAAATTTGGTTGACTTTAGTCATTTTGATTGTTCCCCTATCAGATACAATTAATGCAGGTACAAATTATGCAATGTAAGTCAAACAATTACAATTAATTGCAGTTTCCATGATTCGTGCGATTCATTCTAGTTTTTTCACAGGGCAGTGTTCAGCTAATTAGTTAGTGTCACGTCACTCAGGGGTAGAAACACCGTCTCTGTAATCGCCAAGTTACGGGGACCAGATTTCAAAGTCATGCTTTTATATTCTAGCTGCAAACTAGATGTATGGTTGTGGAATCTAGTAGTGTTTGAACATTAGTTTTGGTCATCATGTGTGGAGCCTTTTCGGTGCGTGTGTGGAGTTCAGGGCTGAAAAACTGCATATTTGTACTGCGGGTTTGGTAGCTCAGGCCTTTATCCAGGATTTCGAAAATAGGGTGTCCAAAATGGGGTTCCCAATATTCTAGGGCGTCCATGATTCCAACGCATAACCCCCCCACCTTCAGCAATCCCCCCAAACACAAGTTTACAGCCTTCTGTAGTGAGCATTTTTACTAAAGAAAACTGTAGACCAAGACTTTCCAATGCTATCAACCAAGTGTGAGCATAGCAACATTGTGTATACTTTGTATGTACATTGTATATGTCTCCCTGCTTTGATAAAAGAGCCCCCCACTGTGAGCCTTCAGAGGCTTCCTAGTAATCATTACAATCTGTGTGTCCGAACTTGAAAGGTTCCTATTGATAGTGGGGTCCAAATGATACATTGGGGTCCTTGCCAGGGTGTCCGTATTAGTGCTAGGGCATCCATATTAGTGCTAGGGCGTCCATATTAGTGCTAGGGCATCCATATTAGTGCTAGGGCGTCCATATTAGTGCTAGGGCATCCATATTAGTGCTAGGGCGTCCATATTAGTGCTAGGG
>NMRA01000010.1:570405-730427 GCA_002633005.1 Phoronis australis
CCCCCACCCCCAGCAATCCCCCCAAACACAGATTTTTAAAAAAAAAGCATATTCCAAGGTTTTTACATCTAAGTTTACAGCCTTCTGTAGTGAGCATTTTTAGGAAAGACAACTGTAGACCAAGACTTTCCAATGCTATCAACCAAGTGTGAGCATAGCAACATTGTGTATACTTTGTATATACATTGTATATACATTGTATATGTCTCCCTGCTTTGAAAAAAGAGCCTCCCACTGCGAGCCTTCAGAGGCTTCCTAGTAATCATTACAATGTGCAGTCCAAACTTGAAAGGTTCCTATTGATAGTGGGCTTCCAAATGATACATTGGGCGTCCTTGCCAGGGGGTCAGTATTAGTGCCAGGGGGTCCATATTAGTGCTAGGGCATCCATATTAGTGCTAGGGGGTCCATATTAGTGCTAGGGCATCCATATTAGTGCTAGGGCGTCCATATTAGTGTAGGGCGTCCATATTAGTGTAGGGCGTCCATATTAGTGCTAGGGCGTCCAAGATGTATTCTGCATAAAGGCCTGTCATAGCTGGATTCTGGAGGTGCTGTCGTTACGTAAACAGCAAAATCATTTCACTATCCTCTCCTTCAGGTTTATGATCGTACAGACAAGTTTAAGTTGAATGATGTGGTGGAGTTTGTTGGAGTTCTGTCAGTTGACCCTGCTCTAGCCATCAATCACAGTGCAAATGGGTGAGTTAGGCTTTTTCAATAACGTCATTTGTTGAAACCGCATGTCATTTTTAGCTTGACATATAAATCTATCTTTAAGTTTTAATCAGTGTAATTAATGCAATATCTAGTGATGAAAATCTAGCAATTTTTATTTTCGACGAATTATTGATTATAATGCATAATGGGGATTTTTAAGGCAACTGCCTGCATTTGCTACCATGGCAGAAAAATTTTGTGCGTCTTTTAAAGACTCTGATTGTCAACCCAAAGCCATATACTCAACAAAGAAATGTTTTATGTACACATTAAGTTCAAACAAGTGGTAAGTCATTTATATGATTGAAAACTAGCGTTTATGATATTTTAGTGGTTAGAGTGGATAATAAAACTTTAAACTGTGCTCACAGCAAAAATCAAAGGAATCGCTGAGCGTCTTTCGACAGCGACCGCCATCTCATTCACTCTGAGAATGTTCCGTCTCTACACCTAGTGGACATTCTTGGAGTGAACAAGGTGGTGGATTGCTGTTGAAAGTCTGTGAGTGCGGTTTATATATTTTTATTATGTCTCAACTGCAGCCAATTAGCTTTCATCAATGTTCAGAGTTGATATTTAAGGAATTATCGTGGCTAATAAATGCAACTAATGCAAATAAACTTATAGATATTTGTTTCCTTGACTTTTCAGCGATGAACAGTCGTCATTTCTTGACCCGTCTGAGGCTATGGTCGACGCAGTTGAACACAGCGTACATCACCCCCCGCCATCTTTGGTTCCACGTCTGCATGTTATTCTCGCTAAAAAACTACATCATAATAATCCATTGTTGCCTGTCGATGTCAATGAGGACAGTTGCAAAACAGGTTAATGTCAATACGTGGGTGTCTAAAGATGGAGGCTTGGTGAAGTCCTACTCAGCACCATCTTTGAAAACCAGTGTTCATGTTCTGGGATTGAACCCTGAGTGTTGGTTCTTTATTAATGCAAGTCAGAGCTGATCTTTATCAGGTGTGATAACACCTTGGACCAATAGCTGACTTTCAAAATAGCTGTGCCATGTTGAAATTTACTAATCCACCAGATGGCGATCAGGTCTTTTCGTGGACAGGTGTACAGCGCCACCTACAGATACCGTGTAATGCAGACAGCGTTTTAACACCTTTCCTGCTATTAAAATGTCACTGCTGTGCGGTGGAATGTATAATGCCTTACAAAAATGGAAAACCTTTTGAAATATCAATGGATGAACAGAGACATCATGTTCCATAAGTTTTATTCTGTGAAGACGTATCAGACGACAAAGTCAGTGGCTGCGGCTGATGAAGCATGAGAATTTCGATTCCAGCTGGTGTCAAAAAGTTTAAATATTGAACTAAAACTAATCAAACAATGGAAGGGGCTGACAGTGGAATTTATTCTTGGGTTTATAGATTAATGAACTGTTGTGTAGTAATTGAATTTCTGTCCACTTTCATGCTCTCAGTACTCTAGAGAGCACCAATATGAAAAATCCCCTATTGGAGTTCAATTAATGCTTCAAGGAAAAAAATTACCACTGCTAACTTGATTTATTCTATTTTGAAGATTGACCACTACAATTGTATGAATGGTTTTGGCCATTAAACTTGCATGTGGTGGCCATGTTGTTGTCAGTGAATGAACAGAATACACAAAGGCTTTGAAAGTATGGAAATTTCAAGAATTACAATTGAATGTCACTGATTTTGAAAAAAATATTGGAATTACCCTTTTTCACCGTTCAAGGTCATCTGACATTGTTCGGAAAGTTATTGTCTATACAAACTTGGGGTATGGTAAAGGGTTGGTTTAGTAATACAAAGTAACACGTTTCTCATATTATGTCCTAAATTTGTGGGATTTTGTCATACTGCACCTTCAAACGTTTGACTGCNATAATGCATAATGGGGATTTTTAAGGCAACTGCCTGCATTTGCTACCATGGCAGAAAATTTTTGTGCGTCTTTTAAAGACTCTGATTGTCAACCTAAAGCCATGTATTTTAAAATACTCGACCTAAGAAATGTTTTATGTTCACATTAAGTTCAAACAAATGGTAAGTCATTTATATGATTGAAAACTAGTGTTTATGATACTGAATTAATGGTCTGAGTGGATAATAAAACTTTAAACTGTGCTCACAGCAAAAATCAAAGGAATCGCTGAGCGTCTTTCGACAGCGACCGCCATCTCGTTCACTTTGAGAATGTTCACTAGGTGTCGTGGGACCTGGATTGAAGCGTCTGCTCTTCACAATATGGTAAGTTCGTCTCTACACCTAGTGGACATTCTTGGAGTGAACAAGGTGGTGGATTGCTGTTGAAAGTGTGTGAGTGCGGTTTATATATTTTCATTATGTCTCAACTGCAGCCAATTAGCTTTCATCATTGTTCAGAGTTGATGTTTAATGAATTATTGTGGGTAATAAATGCAACTAATGCAAATAAACTTGTAGATATTTGTTTCCTTGACTTTTCAGCGATGAACAGTCGTCATTTCTTGACCCGTCTGAGGCTATGGTCGACGCAGTTGAACACAGCGTACATCACCCCCCGCCATCTTTGGTTCCACGTCTGCATGTTATTCTCGCTAAAAAACTACATCATAATAATCCGTTGTTGCCTGCCGATGTCAATGAGGACAGTTGCAAAACAGGTGAATGTCAAAACGTGGGTGTCTAAAGATGGAGGCTTGGTGAAGTCCTACTCAGCACCATCTTTGAAAACCAGTGTTCATGTTCTGGGATCGAACCCTGAGTGTTGGTTCTTTATTAATGCGAGTCAGAGCTGATCTTTATCATGTGTGATAACACCTTGGACCAATAGCTGACTTTCGAAATAGCCGTGCCATGTTGAAATTTACTAATCCACCAGATGGCGATCAGGTCTTTTCGTGGACAGGCGTACAGCGCCACCTACAGATCCCGTGTACTGCAGGCAGTGTTTTAACACCTTTCCTGCTATTAAAATGTTACTGCTGTGCGGTGGAATGTATAATGCCTTACAAAAATGGAAAACCTTTTGAAATATCAATGGATGAACAGAGACATCATGTTCCATACGTTTTATACTGTGAAGACGTATCCGACGACAAAGGCAGTGGCTGCGGCTGATGAAGCATGAGAATTTCGATTCCAGCCGGTGTCAAAAAGTTTAAATATTGAACTAAAATTAATCAAACAATGGAAGGGGCTGATAGTGGAATTTATTCTTCGGCTTATAGATTAATGAAGTGTTATGTAGTAATTGAATTTCTGTCCACTTTCATGCTCTCAGTACTCTAGAGAGCACCAATGTGAAAAATCCCCTTCTGGAGTTCAATTAATGCTTCGAGGGAAAAAATTACCACCACTAACTTGATTTATTCTATTTTGAAGATTGACCACTACAATTGTATGAATGGTTTTGGCCATTAAACTTGCATGTGGTGGCCATGTTGTTATCAGTGAATGAACAGAATACACAAAGGCTTTAAAACTATGAAAATTTCAACAATTACAATTGAATGTCACTGATTTTGAAAAAATCTTGGAATTACCCTTTTTCACCGTTCAAGGTCATCTGACATTGTTCGGAAAGTTATTGTCAGTACAAAACTTGGGGTATGGTAAAGGGTTGGTTTAGTAATATAAATCTGTTATGAAAAATTGCAAAAATTTTTCACGTCTCTCATGTTATGTCCTAAATTTGTGAGATTTTGTCACACTGCACCTTCAAACGTTTGACTGCTCTTGTGGCTTACGCTAAATCTATTGATTTCAGAAACAGAAGCACTTCTAAAAGAAGCATCCACATTGCGACAACACTTGATGTTTGTCTTGGAGTCTGCCTTATTTGGGGACAGCCTTGCTGCAGAATACCTAATCTGCCACCTGGTGTCCACGGTGTGAGTCTCACAATGGACTCCCCAGTCTGGTCCTTTATGACACACACTGCACAGTTCTCTGGTCTTTTTCTTGAAATCAGACTTAACACTTAAGTCAAAAATTTGATCTTCCCTCCACACAACTATTTCTGAAAGTGATTAAATCTCACTTTAGTAAAAGTGCGAAGTCTCTGAGAATATATGCATTACTGCTAGTCATATTTCCATAAGTTATTTATAGACTCTGATGTGCTTATAATTATTTGGCTAAATCTTTATTCAGCAGTAGTCCAGTCAGAACATAAGACTACATTGCTGTCTTCAGTCTTTAAGTCACTTGTCTTCAAGCAGACCCCTGAACACTTTAGCCTTATCCTTGCTGATACAATAGGCTGTTGTAAAAACCTTTTACACCGCCACTAAAGTTTTTGAATTTCGAGTCATGGTTTGAAATGACTTCTGTTTGTTGTGAACCATGAAGTCATGATTTGAAGTGGGTTTTTTGTTTTAAAGATTGAAGCCGTGGTTTGAAATGACTTGTTTATTGAGAAGTGTGAATTCATGATTTGAAATGACTTCTGTTTGTTGAGAAGCATGAAGTCATGTTTTGAAATGACTCCTGTTTGTTCTTCTTTACTNGCATTACTGCTAGTCATATTTCCAAAGCATTACTGCTAGTCATATTTCCAAAGCATTACTGCTAGTCATATTTCCAAAGCATTACTGCTAGTCATATTTCCAAAGCATTACTGCTAGTCATATTTCCAAAGCATTACTGCTAGTCATATTTCCAAAGCATTACTGCTAGTCATATTTGCATAAGTTATTTCTAGACTGTGATGTGCTTATAATTATTTGGCTAAACCTTTATTCAGCAGTAGTCCAGTCAGAACATAAGACTACATTGCTGTCTTCAGTCTTTAAGTCACTTGTCTTTAAGCAGACCCCTGAACACTTTAGCCTTATACTTGCTGATACAATATGCTGTTATAAAAGTTTTTGAATTTCAAGTCATGGTTTGAAATGACTTCTGTTTGTTGTGAAGCATGAAGTCATGATTTGAAGTGGGTTTTTTGGTTTAAAGTTTGAAGCCGTGGTTTGAAATGACTTGTTTATTGAGAAGTGTGAATTCATGATTTGAAATGACTTCTGTTTGTTGAGAAGCATGAAGTCATGTTTTGAAATGACTCCTGTTTGTTCTTCTTTACTTGCACAATTGGGTGGTGCTGCAAAAACGATTTTGTGCACTGTTCAGGACATAATGCATTAATTGTTTTAGCATCAATTTCAAAAATGCAAATGTGAAAGCACGCATGTTCCAAACTTGCCGAAGCGAAATCCTGGAAGTGAATGGCTTTGCCTAGTCTCTCTTATTTCATTATTCAATTTCAAAATGACAAGTTTGCTAGAATCCTTTTGTTTTGTAAATAGTTCATAACTTTTTCAATTTAGAGCAGCTGTGTGATTAATGTCTCTTTACATTGTAGTTATTCTCGACGAGATGTTATGGCCCTTGGAAAATTCTCCCTCAACCTTAGTGGCTGCCCGAATTCCGAAGAGTTTGTCAACCTACTGCACAAGTTGATTGAGTCACTTGTCACGAAATGTCATAAATTACCGTTGACGATATCAAACTTGAACACAATGAAATTTGTCCCTAAAAAGGATTACAATGCGAATAGGCTTGTGAGCGGCGTGTTACAGGTGTCAGACAACACTCACTTAGTACTAGATGAGGTTGCCATGGAACCGGGTCAACTTGACGAGAAAGGTGAGTCCACAGTGCACTCAAAATGGAAAGAGGAAGTAAAGCTGGTGAAATTGTCTCCATTTTTGTCTTGTTTGGATGTTTTATCTGAATAAGGTCTTTGGAAGGAGACAAAGCTATGATTTGGATAGATGCACAGTTGTAGCCAGTTGGAAAACATTTGAGGTCCTAATGTTACTATACTTGTTAATGCAGTGTGTATTTTTGTGACAATTGTGCAGATAATCTCTAAGTTCACAGTACTTGTGCAACATTCCCTATATCCACTGCTTATTAACTGAAAGGTTTTCATTTTCCAGCTACTGTACTTATCTGAAAAGTATGCACAGGTTGTTAATGTTTGTAAACTCGTATTTCGAAATCATGCATCGCTTTATTTTCTGCTAATGCCGGTGTCCAAATTTTATTTCTAGTTCGCTCATTTCCCAATATTGTGACAACCATGCTCGCGTAATTCTGTAATGTAATTTTAAAATGGGCTTTTGATGATTGTTGTTTGCAAAAATGGATGTTGGCCTGTCTTTGCTCTAAAACTTCCCATTGTATGCTCATAATAACAATGTTCACTGTTTTCTACGATGTGAAAATTGAATTGAAAAATGATTGGGCATTTATGCTAAAAAATCAGTCACCTATTCCTTGTCACGATAGGATTCCATTTTCATTTTCAACATTTTAAAAAACATCAAAGCCATCAGCAAGTCAACAATACGCTTTAAAGTTTATTGCGGTTGGCCAACCCAAAAATTGTGATTTTGAAAGTGGCACATGTACGCATTGCCTCTGACTTGAGTTGGTAACAGAAAATATAGAATCCTATCACTGTAAGGACTATTTTTACAAGACCAATTTTATGAGAGTAAAAAGCGTAATTCATTTGTTTTTATCCAGCTTAACCTCAAAATGCAGCTCTAACAAGGTAAATAATTGTGCACTGCAGAGAATTTTAGCTGCTGCTTACTTCCAGCATGTTGTTGGCATACTTTCTACACATTTGGGATTTCAATTGGGGAGAACACTGTGATATTCAGTCATTGGGCTGAGCTGGAATTTAAGCTGGAATTTAAGTAATTAAGGTAAATTGCTTGTGAATCCTTAATGACTATGCATGAGTACCAGCTGACAGCGAGGTTCTGCCTAGAAAATGAGGTTAATGAAATTTCATGATATAGGCAGTGTCATGCTTATGTGCTGGTACCTACTGAAAACGAAAGTTGCTGTGTATTGTTTTCAGGAGTTAAGAACCTGACAGCTCTGGGAAATGTGTTGAATTGGCAAAAGGTGGAATACAATTTTGACTTTCACCGACAAGACTTTGTCTGCAACATTCAGGGCTTGGTGTTGTCTGAGGGAAAGTCTTTAATAGCAGTAAGTTATGAACCAGACCACAATAGGCATTGATCAATCTAGAACATTGTACGATTCTTGTCGGATCATTAGGCTTAATCATATGAAGACAAGGTCCCAGGGTCTTAATCTTTTTGCTCGAAATCGAACTCAAAATTATTTTTGATATTTTCTGTTCTACATTGGTGTGAACTGTTAGTCTGTGCTCAAATGTGTTATACTTGATATGTCTAATCCCATTTTGCACTTGGTGACCCCAGCATTAAAGCTACAAGTTTGAGTCTGAACATGAAATTTTGAGTTTTTACTTGTAATCTTGAGCTTGAACTTGAGATTGTATCTCGAACCTTGGGATCATCAAGCACAATCTTGGACTAGACAATTATCTGCGTAAACTGTAGTTCACTCTAGTGCAAAATAATGGATACTTTTAAATTAAAAAGATAAACCTTTTAATTTAAAAGTAGAATTTGAAATATCAAAACTAATTTGATTTTGAGTCTGGAGATTAGACCTTGGCTCCAGAATTGCTTCCGGCAGTGTGTTGTGAAACTTGGAGCAGTGTGTTGTGAAACTTGGAGCAGTGTGTTGTGAAGCTTGGAGCATTGTGTTGTGAAGCTGGGAGCAGTGTGTTGTGAAGCTGGGAGCAGTGCGTTGTGAAGCTTGAAGCAGCGCGTTGTGAAGCTTGGAGCAGCGAGTTGTGAAGCTTGGAGCAGCGCGTTGTGAAGCTTGGAGCAGCGCGTTGTGAAGCTTGGAGCAGCGCGTTGTGAAGCTTGGAGCAGCGCGTTGTGAAGCTTGGAGCAGCGCGTTGTGAAGCTTGGAGCAGCGCGTTGTGAAGCTTGGAGCAGCGCGTTGTGAAGCTTGGAGCAGCGCGTTGTGAAGCTTGGAGCAGCGCGTTGTGAAGCTTGGAGCAGCGCGTTGTGAAGCTTGGAGCAGCGCGTTGTGAAGCTTGGAGCAGCGCGTTGTGAAGCTTGGAGCTGTGCGTTGTGAAGCTTGCAGCAGTGTGTTGTGAAGCTTGGAGCAGTCTGTTGTGAAGCTTGCTGCAGTGTGTTGTGAAGCTTGGAGCAGTGTGTTGTGAAGCCTGGAGCAGTGTGTTGTGAAACTTGGAGCAGTGTGTTTTGAAGCTTCTGTTAATGATAAAAGCTTAATGCGCAGTTTCTTGGCTAGGCTTGCAAAACTGTTGGTAAGATTCCCAATATGTGTATAAAAAAATTCGTGGTCAAAAAGTCTAAAAGCAAACACCTCATACTGTATATTCCGTACTGGAATTGTATGGGTGGGTGAAGCTAATTGATTAGACGTGACTATCTCTTGTGGAAACAAGTCAGTACTTTTTCAAATCTTTGTTTGATCATCTTGCAGTGTGACGCTCAAGTTCCTCTGAAAGCTTCTGCTCCAATAGAGGGCATGTCAGAGCGATTTCAGGGAATCTCATCATACCTGACTGATGAAATGTTGTCTAAGATACGTTCCTACTTATCTATTGTCAAGCTGGTCGATTACAGTCTCCCAGATGAAATTCAAAAGGTCAGTGCATTTCGAGTTTTAAAAACATCCTGTGTTTCAAATAGCACTGAGAGTATCTTTTCACCTTTTAGAAAGCATCTGAAGATAGTTCCTTGCCTATATGGTTCTCCTACCTGTACACGAGCTATGCCATGTTTGTAATTGGTGTACTGTGTTCATAAGTGTTAGCAGTGCAATGCGTGTAGCCTAGTGGGGAGAAATTGTTTTTGTCCCAAATTTTAAAGGTATCCTGAGCATGTAGCAGATCGCACACAGTTTTTTTACATGGGACGAAATTCATACAGAAAGCGATGGGAAGTATTGTATCCCCTAACCGGCCAACCGAGGGGCTACGTGTTGCCTAGGCAGCCGGTAGCCCTTAATTACTAGTCTGCCCCACTGGAGCACCATCGCATGTAAACTGGTGGAGTTGCCCAATCTTGACTGGTGAGGGTGTCCATAATGTTAGATATTCTGTTCATGCTGTTTTCGATAAATTCTTGTTGTTGGATATATCCGATCTTTCAGTATGATCATAGCGATCTCTTATGCACAAGTTATTTCAAAGTTTTAGAATTATGCACAAGTTATTTCTAAGTTTTAGAATAAGGTAATGAACTTCCCAAAATATTTTAAAACTGGAGGTGATCTAAAACTAGTCATAACATAACCAGTTTATCAGTTCTAAAAACCACAGTGACTTTACTTTCAGCATAAAAGAGGGAGTCCACTGGGTTTTATTGTCATGTCAATGTGCTGACCTACAAATTGATAATAGGTTCTAAGTGCATGTCACATTCTGGCTCCTCAGGTACTGTGTATGCCAGACTGTTAGTTGACAATAAACTGTTGTGGTCAGCATAACAACTGTGAGAGCTGGGGAACTTCAGTCTGTAGAGAACTTTTACCTCTACTCAGAAATTTATACTTGAATTTAAAACTAATTTGCATTCAAAAAGAAAAAGAAAGAATACTTTAGTTTAGATATGGGTTTGTTTCGAATTTTTAAATTTTTTTCTTTAATCAAAAAGCCCACATTTGATGATAAAAGTAAGATATTTGGCATGCTACTACTTTAAAAGAAACTGGATTTTGTATATTTTCTATATATCAAAAGCAAAAGAATGTAATTTGTTGGAGATAGGATGCTACAATAAAATTATATTACCCCATTAGGCACAGTTGAATAAGAAAAAATTAAGTTTGACTAAGGGCAACCTTCAGTTTAACATAGACAAAAGCTAGTGTATGTTATTCTAAATATCTTTTTATGGTTTCCCATGCCAAATGATGTTTTGTAGATTTCACAAGCTATTGTTTAACTTCCGAGATCCATGCTATGGGTGTAATACGGTTATCACCTATGGTATGCTACCAGTTTTCCTTTGTTGTGTCTTTGTTAGATATAACAATACAGGTTGCACTGATATCCTACCTTGGACGCCCATCAGCGGCCCATTACAATGAGCTTGCGCCCTAGTTTCTCTTGGAAACATGGAAAATGGATTATCTATTTAAATTGTTTTCCACTATTTACCTGAAAAAATGTATCTTAAGAACAGTCTGTTGGCTAGGTGTTGAATTCATACCTGGGAACATGCTTGTTGATGGCCATGTTTTTATTTTAGGCTGTTGAAGAGGATTTTGTGGAGATGCGGCGGACTGACCAGTCTATGTCTGTAGAATCTTTCCACGCTCTCCTTGTACTTGCAAGGTAAGACTTTTTGAAGAATCGTGCTTTGCTTGGTCCAAAATACAGTCTTTGAACTCGTGCTCAGTTTTCGTGCTTTCTGTTTTACCTCCGTAGGAATTCAGGTTCGTATCGTTGATTTGGTTCTCAAATATGAGGAGCATGGTGTGACTGAGAAGTATAGTTCGGTAGCAAACTTGGTTGAAGGCACAACTTTACTTTTTGTTTGGCAGCTTAATATGTACTAGCTGGTGGTCTCTATACAATCTGCTATCTTCAGGCATGCAGTTATGAAGCGTGAAGTTATGCCTGAAGACAGGAGATTGTATCAGACTATGGGCCAGTATACATTAAGCTGTCTACCTTCAGCCAAGTTTGTGACTGAGAAGCTGTGCGTGTATGCGCATGCGTGCGTGTGGTGTGTCTGCATAGACAGCTCTAATTCCAGGACTTGCATGGCCTCCTGGGAGATTGAGATATGGAATGCACGATCAGGTCTCCAGTGAAGCGCTTTAAAAATGTGCGTGATAAGCTCCAGGCCATTCATTAAAAAATTTATGAACGTTGACTTTGACTGTTATCACAGTACAAATGTACCAAAGGCTTCGTATGTTATCTCATTTATAGACTGCTGTCTCTTAGTCATGGTCATACCAGCCTTACCAGAGAAGTGTGGAACCGAGCAAAGGAGTTGGAGAAAGAAAGAAGGTTGAGAATTGACGAGAGTTCCAGTAACAGGCGATAGAATAAAGACAGTTCAAAATGGTTCTGAAGCCGTGCCTACCAGACGTGAGATTCAACTCAAGAATTGCGATCTATCTCATTGCGTGAAACTGGAAAAATTTCTCAAAGCAGAATTAAGGCTTGAGCCAAAATAAGGTTTGGTGGTGAATGACTCTGGTGTGTTTTACACATGCCAAAGATGAGTCCAAGACAATCCTCTCTTTAGGGCCCTGGCGGAAAGCAGTATCTTCCACCAATAGATGTCACCTTTTAACAGAACAGTTAGGGGTTACGCAGCGAGTCGAATCTCGCTGTATTTACCCACAATGCCACAGTATCAGTCCAGCTCTTTTGTAGCCTCACGGTTGTTGTGCCATTGAAGTTTGTTGTTGTATTCTTCACAAGTTTTTTCAGCTGTGTTACTCTATTCATCCATCCAATGCTGTGGACTGCAACTCTGACAGAAGAGAGTTAGATTAACTTGACAAATATCCTCGAATGCGTGATGTCATGTTGTTTGCCTTCCTGACATCAATCAAAGACTAGAAATAGTAGAGCTAGTGGATAAAACAAGTTCGTCGAGTTAATTTTGAACCAAACAGAATCCTCCTTTCTTGAAGATACCTTTTAATCCTGGGAATATTTTCACGGCCATAACGTTCCTCGATGGTTTTTGACGTTACTTGTGAAAATGTGCCTGACGTTTCAAAACAAGGCACGCGCTTTCTTACGTCTGGGATAAAGGAGACGATTCTATCGTCGTGTAATCCGGGACGACCATATTCTGTTGCATTAGAAATACAACAACATGAGCTTTTCGAAAGAAAAGTTTTTGATTATTTTACTTAATCTTGTTCCCAGGTTCTCATTACGTGACACTTTGTGCGCTGGACTATTGGGAACATGCTTTTACGTGTTGTTTTTGTTTTCACCGCAGTGGTGTTGATGTAATATGTATCGGGGAGAAGAGTGCCAAAAGTTAGAGAATGTGTTTCAATTGACGTGCTGTTGCTTGAGAGGTGAATATTCTCTTGATCTGGTAATGCTCGCCTGCCAAGTGTGTCGTGAGGTTGTACATTTATGTTCTTAACATTTCCCTTGGATAACTCTAGCCTAAATGTATTCCCTGTACAATCTTGGAATACTTTTTTTAAAAGTTAAATTAAAATTTATAACTATGTATATAGAGCTGACATAAAAAATTGTATTGTTTTGTTTGTTTTGATCTTTTTTCTTGTGGGATTGTGCACGGGCATCAGATGTGGGCATCTGTTATCTTTGGTATGTCACTCCTCTTAGTGATGTAAAACTGTGTTGCGTCACTAATCATCTTGTGTGCCACTGTGCACTGCATACCACGGCTGGGAACTAATCAGAAAATAGAAGTTTGCCAACATCAAAAACCAGAGCTCCACGTATTTGTATTCCATTATTTTTATCAGTGAATTCAGCCCAAGCTTTGTGTACGTATTCATACCACTTAGGTATGCAGTTTCTCCGCTTTTCGTTTGACCTGTGTAAATCATTTGAATACCCCACTGCAAAACAGTGACAATTGATGGGAACAAAGAATTTATAAAAAGCTGGAAAACATCCCCTAGTGACAAGGCGAATTTCAATATGGTACCATTACATCAGAAACTAATTGAAAGTTAACAAAAACAACCTTTTTTATAAATTTATATTTATTTCATCTCGTTATCAATGCTACAAACTCTTCCCAGAAGACCTAGGGACAGGAAATATAGCGCAACATTTGCCAACTTTGAACTACAACTTTAAATAACAACAGATTTTTATTTTGAATCTAAATACACACATTTAAAGCAGTTTATACTTTATACAGAGTACAACATTGTTTAAGGTTCCACTTTTTCTACAATATTTTTAAAATATACTTCAGTGAAGAAAAACGTGAAACCGAAAAATGTCAAGTTGCAGTTTCGGAACCTTATATAAAAATGATAAAATTTCTTAAACGCACCTTCTGTGTGAATACTGCATTACATATGTCATCTAAATGTACAGCTTAAACTTTACAGGCCTGTTTGGAAATGTGGAGAAATGTTACAAATGCCTGCTTGAGTAAGCAGTCTATTAAAAATTGACGTTAACAGGCTGGGCAGAGACTTCCCTTAAAGGAAACAAAAATGTTTATTGATCACTTATAAACGTTTCTCTCTCAAAAACCACCAATTGGATGCCAGTATTTCACCCTTGTATTGATGCTACATAGACTACATGCAAGTCTATCACCTATATTCACTACATTATACCAAACCCACACGCGACATTTGAAGTTTGTACAAGGAGGTTCCGACAGAATAGCAGAGCCACCAACCACAACCGACAACCTTATGTACACAAACATTTAATTTAAGACAATACCAAGTGAAAAGTTGCCTTAATATAGGGTTATGTAAAACTCTCAGTGCACTTTGATCAGCAAAACCATCTATAAAACTGTTTTGGTTTATTTACACTTATACATAAAACTAGTAAAGGTTGATATAGTGCAATAATTAAAACATCAAAATTGGTATGAAGACAAATTTGAGGGTTTTTTTAACACAACTACATTCTAAATGATAATACTGCGGACTACAGAGCGCTGTTTAGCTAGGTTCTCCTTCACGACTGGATGGAGTCCACCTCAACTTTAATATTTCCTCGACCAAATTGATGTAAAGGATGTTGAAGTTGAGCAAGTGTACAAGGCGCATTATGCCGTGCTCGACACATTCATAAGTATGGTAGGTAACAGATTTACACACATCTACGGCAAAATCTCACTAATTTAGGACATAATACAGCGGACACACAACTCTTAAAAAGTTCATAAAAGATAAGTAACCGGTCAACACACCACCTGTTGGCAACATCAATATTTACTTATTCCTATAAAAGATGAGTGATGTGAAAGAAATGTTATACAGTTTTCAAGTAAAGTATAATAGCTACCATAACGCCATTTGTTAAGAAGAATTGTAACCTTTCACAACATTGTTAGTAGCCTTTAAAACCTGAAAATTTTGGCAGCCATTTTTTTCCGAAATTGGTGAGATTTTACCGAATAAGTGAAAATACATTCCACTTTTTTGTTGAATACCTGTACAATCATAACAAATGACAACAAAGAGTAATCAACTACGGTTTTTTGTGGAACAAAACAAAATTTCTTAACTGACGAAGCAACACACTTGAAACTCGAACGAATTAGTTTATGCACAAACATCCCGAGAACAGACCTTCATCCAATGTGGATGAATAGTAACGGTACATGGTTCACGTGCTGTAGTTGACACGGGGCTCTTTGCACACTCCTTGTAGGGTAAGAGATGGCTTTAGTCAATGTGCCCAGATGGTTCTTAAACTACACACATTGAAATGTAGATGAATCAGCATGGTTATTTTAAACAGTCATTGCGGTGGTTACAGTGCCCACAAGCCACCCAGCTATTGGTAACCTGCAAAAGAGTTGAACAGCAATCAGACAATGTAAACTACATGCGGCACGCTCGAGCTGATTGAATTCATAATTTCTTCATTTTGTTCACAATTGAAGATTCTTTATTTCATTCACATTGGAAATAATTTCTTCACAAATTCAGTCATGTTCAGGTGACAAAGACCTGATTCCAACATTAATGTCATTACCTTTGAAGTTGAGATCTCAAATATTGATACAATTGCATTCCTCACCCACTAACCATATTCTCAAATGACAGCAAAAATAAACCCTTATTAAATTAACATTCTTAGAATTTTTCAGAACAAGTTAAATGTAAGAACATCTTCTTGAAGTTATTAACTTTGACCAAGATAATCCGGTGAGTTTTGTGATTTCATTACAAATTCCCAATTCTCGTCATCTGCCAGACATTCGCTGAAATCGAGGCCCGTGAGTTTACCACTTTAACACACTTAAAGTACTCTTGCCCTTATCAAATGCGACTTAGGTACAACAGCACAGCATTACGCAGCCACCACAGGGGTTCCAGGTTCGATTCAGCACCAGGCTCGACCTCAGAAAAATCCCCTTTCTCACCAAAAATGTACCCTTAAAAAACAGTGTTACACAATGCACTACTCATGAAGCCCAAACCTCTTAAAATTGTTCTAGAAACGCAGTTATTATGGTCTAAAATCTTTCTTTTAGTCCAATGTGTAACACAAAACTTGAAATGAACAACAGACTCACCCATATTCTGCATCTGTTGACCATTGTAGTGTGGCCCTTGGGCACCGCCCCCCTGGTCTCCCATTGGCATTCCTCCATAGCCTGGCATCCTGTCAACCAATCAGCAAATGGTCACACACATATACCACTGACTTAAACTCAACCAACTTAAGGTACAGCGTTACATTACGTTTTAGTCTGACACACCATGCTTTTCCGTGAAATAATACTCAAAGTGGGGAGTAAATCACCATAAGTAATTGCCAAACAAAATAAACTAAAATCTGTTGGGCACATTTCCAACACATCGCCCAACTAGCCTTTTCAAAATGACCATCATTCCTAAGTTGATTACCAAGGGAATCACATCCAGCACTTGTAATCACCCTCCTTGTCAATTGGTATTATCAATGCTGTCAAAAATTGCAATACTATAAGTTCACCTTCATTATAATGATGAATTACGAAATAATTAGGCCATGGGATAATGACATTTGTATGTGAAGCAAGACAAAATTAGTGTTGCATTGTGGGTAAATACCTTAGAATAAGAGTGGTGCCATGCTATTTCAGGATGAGCCCTTTGAAACCAATCTAATATCCTACTGTTTGTGAGTCAGCAAATTTAACAAGAGCAACAAAAAGTGTTGAAATGTAGGCATGACTGCACCGCAAATGGAACATGTATGCTTCTAGGGTTGCTCATTAGTATCACAAAAATGGCCACTAGATGCTGCAGAATATGTCAAACCCGTCCAAAAATGAGAAGACGTCACCATCTACCTAACAGAAAACAATTTGGTAAATTTCAGGAAAATCCGTCGCGGACTTCCAAAGACACACGCAAATGTAAAAAAAAATCAAATTGCCACTAGGAGGCACTGTGGTGTTTGGAGCCCTCCAAAAGATGTCACCATCTGCTGTCAAGTTTATTGGAATACACTTGCCAAATTTTACAAAGATCACGTAACAGGTTTAGAAGATCCAACCACAGATGCAAAAAGACCACTAGGGGATGCCACAGTAGTTAGACCCATCCGTCAGTCGTGCTCTTGTTAGTAGTAACACGTGTGTCATAATGATCCTCCCAGCGGTTTTATGGGTACAGACTCAGACGACTCAAAAATAACAAAAATGGCCACTAGGTGGCACAGATTCCATTGAATCCATCCGAAAATTGAAAAGCACTGTTACTGTCAAAATAAAGACCTATCTGTCAAATTTCATGAAACAACTAATACTCTGAAAATGCAGAGGCAAACTAAAATTGTCACAAGGTGGCACAGCGGTCGTCAGATCTACCGAAAGTCGTGGTCACCTGTTATTACAAATAAAAGATCCTACAAAAAATTAAGAAGATTCAGCTGCAGTAGCAAAAAACAATTGTCACAAAAGGGCGCCACAGAACTTGGACCATCCAAAAATCAGTGTCAGGAGTGGTCTTAAAATAAGAACACATCAGATTCTGCTAATTTTCACATTGTTCCTTCAAGCAGTTTGGAAGCTAGGGAGGCAGACGGATGGTCCAAAAGTGACAAGGCGCCATCGTCTCCTTGCCAAATTTTATGAAAATCCGTCATAGAACTCCTAAGATACAGAGGCAAATGTACAAGATTAAAATTGCTACTAGGGGGACAGTGATAGTCGACTTGACCAAAACTTCTCCTCATCTGTCGCCAGCTTCATAGGAACACAACTGCCAAATATGGTTGAAATCCTGCAAAGGGTTTAGAAGGTACAACAGTATACACCGGAAGCCCGATCAGAGATGACGGCCATATGCTCCCACATAAGTGTACGTAGGCGTACAAAAATTCCCTTTACGTTACATCCTGGCTGTTAATCATTCCCATGCATCAACCCTGTCGAGCACAACACAGCAAGAGACATGGGCGTATAATGTTCAGTTTTCAGTATACTACTGATGATGTAGCATCCCAATCTTAGAAACTTCTACAGATCGCGATTCACGAGAGAATCGAGTCCCCCAACCTCAACAGACACAGAGGACTAATACATGACCTATCAGCTGTGTGCAATAGTGTATTATGTCAGCAACCAAAGAAATTGTGTCACATTCCACGTGACAACAATCTCCGCCGATGCCGACACGCCAGAACTGCGGCTTCAGATGATCTGTAGAAGTCTCCAAGATGCATACAGTCCAGAAATTGATTTATTTTGATTTGCCTTATGCCAAAGCTGGATGAGTAACGTACATTCCGTTGTTCAACTGTCTCCCAGTATAACCCCTATTTCAACTTGTGTCTCCAAAATAAGATTCACAGGTTGGACCGAAAATCATGACCAGTCACTGGTCCAAAATACGAACACATCGCCTGTTGGGAGTGAAATCTTTAAGTTGCTTCGACACATGGTAACTTACTGGTAGTTTCCATAGTACTGTTGGTATGCCCCCGCCTGGGGTACATATCCGGGGTAATAGTTGTACGGCTGTTGATACTGCTGGTAGCCATACTGGTTATAACTGGATGAGGCACTGCCCTGCAAGGAGAAGAGCAAGAACTGAGAAACTGCCAGCTTTTGTACACACTACACACCTGTGTGAACCCAACATCTAAACATTAACATTGACACGGCGCAGTCTGACACAACATCTCAAGATTGGTCAGTGACCACCACTGTTTACAGAGCTTCCCAAGAAACCATGGCTACAGGGAACTGTACAATTAATGCACCTATTATAAAGGAATGTCTAAATTTCATTAAATTAAAGGATATTTTCTAATTCTTCAATAACTTTTAAAAACACCATTTTCAGACAAAAACAAACACCACAATTGCCCTTTTCCAAAAGGTTAAAATATTGTTGTGAACAATGTATTGCTTTGGTGGAACTTTTTGTTTATTAATAATAAGAAATTGAAATTTCATTTGACTGCAATATCTTAAATTGGAAAGATTTTACAATTCCATTTCAGGTACTATACTGACACTATACGTTTTCCACAATAAACCACGCCCCGGGTCTGCAACCAAACAATCCCAAAGACAGGCAACAAGCTTGGTCTTCTTTTTAGCCACTGCATCTGACCTACAAGGCAAACAGCTAGTGACCCCTACCTGTGGTTGCTGTAGTTGCTGCTGGGAGTTCCCGCTGTCATTACTTTCCTTGCCCCATGAACACCTGCATGGAACACCGTTTATTTCCTGTCCGTTCACGCCCACGATAGCCCTTGTAGCGTCGTCCTTCTCCGAGAACCTGAGATAACAACAACAAACTATATATCTTCTGAAACGAAATCTCAGCCTAAGACAATGGAGTTTCCAGGCAAGAGACAACCAAATGTCCAGCCCCGAGACAACCAAATCTCCAGCCCCGAAAAAAACAAATTTCCAGGCCCGAGACAACCAAATGTCCAGTCCCGAGACAACCAAATCTCCAGGCCCGAGAGACAACCTTTTATTATTTATTTATTAATGTAATATTTCCAATGAGGACAGCCCCATCAGTTCACACTGCTTTCAATGGGGGCCGACAGACACAACTCATCCAAGGAGATGGAACAAGCAAAAACATGGATCTTCATTCTCACAGCACTCAACACTAATAACTGTATTAACAAAAACATCTCCATGTTGTTATGGTAACGAGGTAAAAAGTCAAGTTATCTTAAACGGTACCATTTATGAACTGATGTGTATTACTGTCAAATTGCCCAGTTGTGAAGTCATTCACTTACCGGACAAATGCATAGCCCTTGTCTTTGAATATCCTTATTTCTAAAATGTTTCCATATTCTGAGAAGTAATTTTTGACAAGTTCCTCTGTAAAGTGAAAAGAATAAAACAACATGACCAAATTTTGTCACAACTAGATCACAATAATTTCCAAATGAAAGAACGGGGTGTAAAAGTACTAAATCAGCTGTCAACAAATCTTTCAGACAACGCAACATTTATGAAATGTTGCATGCTACAGGCTAATAAGATATTACACAGATATACAATATGATATTACACAGATATACAATATGATATTACACAGATATACAATAAGAGATTACACAGAAATACAAAAACACAAGTGGCAAAACAACGCATCTATAAGATGTTTTTATTTTTGGAAATAATTTTCTGGTTTATCAAAAATTACATTTTGCTTAACTTCCAGTACCATGAGAACAAACTTTCTTAATAGCACATTTGGTGGTCCTTTAACGTCGACCACAGTATTCATATTGTTGCAATGAGTGCCTTCAGAATGGACCTCGTGAAACTGAGAAAGCTGATAAACAACAGCCAAATCTTGCCCAATGCCTTCAAGGATAAATGTGCTGATCTCTGTCATTTTACATGAATAAAATACTATCAACCTAAAATACAAATCCATGCTCATAACATCAGTTGATCAAGAAGCACCTTTGTAGACATGATCTTGCTTTAGCTAAATTTACAAACATTCCCCAACTAAGACATATTTTGGGACATATTTTCCCATTATAGGCTCCCTTTCAGGATATAGGACCTGCGTTTACAAAAGTATGTCTGGGCTTACTTTAGGGGCTTCTACAAAGAAAAATGTCAATTTCTGATCAAAGTCCATCATTGTCTACTGCTAGAAACTC
Source organism: Phoronis australis (assembly GCA_002633005.1). Taxonomy (NCBI): domain Eukaryota; kingdom Metazoa; phylum Phoronida; family Phoronidae; genus Phoronis; species Phoronis australis. Next base: position 590,776 of record NMRA01000010.1, read on the forward strand.
CTCATAGGAAGATTTATAATGCGCAAATCACATGGTGCTTAAACAAGTAAGCTTGAAACATTGCTGTTTTCGTACAAATAAAAAGATAATAACAAACTTTAAAGTCCTTTTCAGGCTGGAGTTTCTCACATTTGTTAATCAGTGTTTACTACCAGTATCATAATTTATATTTTTTGTTAGTTTCAGATCAATATTACTTAGAGGCAGTCATACATCCTTTTAAATTTTTTGTGTGTAAGTAACGTCGAAATGCACAGATTTTCAAAGTTAAACTTAAACTGTCTGCATGTGATTGTTATAAAATAGACCTAAACTACATTGCTCAAATTAAAAAGTAGTTAGAGAGTGTGGGGAGAAGTGAAGAATCATTGCTGCACAATACTTCACATGGCTGGGAATAAGCTGGTTCCATGTGCAAACACTAGAGGGAGTTGCCGACCGTTACATAGGCAAATTACTAAGCTACGTTTATTTCTCACATTTCTTGTAAGAAAACAATAACACCTCGTAACACAAACTCAGTTAAACTTGTGAAGAAGAAAACCTTTGAACGCACGCTTTGACAATGACTGACGTAACCTTCAACCAGCCAGTAGACTATTTACCTGAGAGGTTGGGCAGTGACTGACCACAGTAGACAGTACAATTTGTGGCACTCGACATTCTATAGACCTCGTCATACTTGAGCTGTTTGGGAGCTGCAAACACGAGAACAAAGGAAAGGTCAAAAAGGAAATCATTCATGCGTAAAGACAGCATCTTGAAACCATTCAGTAAAACAACAATTAACATATGATAATTAAGATAAAGCGAATATTTTTGATGTTACCATCACGTGAAATAAAAATCGCAGTCAGCTTATAAGGACATTTTCAGTGTCGATAATTGGTGCTTGCTTTGTGGAAGTGAATGTGATGCTTTAACTAAATCGTTCGTGTCACTTGAATGCACAGTTAGTTGCAGAGGGCGAGAGAGTACTTAATGCCAAAAAACCTATTCAAGATAACCAAGGATATTTAATTTAAAGTAAACAAAGGTAACACGAAAACAGTTACTATCTCGTCTGTGAAAACACTTTTTACGTGATGTTAGGCAAATATTGCATCTGGGAAGCCAGAAATTCGTGGTAACTTTTTTGTATTAAATTAATCTCACATTTCTTACGTTTAAACCAAACGCTTAGCCTGGCATTCAGATATAACACAGCCATTAATGTCAAAAAACAAAATGGTAAGAAAGTAAACACATTAGATGCAAGAAAAATCTTACCTTACACCAGAGTAGCAAGCACAGACATTTACTGGCAACAAGAAAAACCAGGCCTTACCATGCCTCGTTAAAACATATAAAATGTAAACACAGAAAAAATGGACATAAAGAGCACATTACCTGCCGTGAGCAGCACGTTACCAACAGGGAGTACACCTGAGAAGCCTCACTAGCTCAAAAGCGTACGACACACACGTAATTAAAAGGTAAATATAAATATACTGAAACCATTCCATGCGTCATCACGTCGGCACTTGGTGGTGTTACTGTGCAGCCAAGGGGGCACTGTCTGCCTGCCTGCCTCGTCCAAAGAGCAACGGGATAACAAGTACTGAAGCGTACATTAACGGAACATGTTTATAATCGTCCTGTTGCTATTGGTTGCTGCAGCCAGCTGAACTGGAGACCAGTCCAGCCACAGCCGACTGCAGTCAAGACAGGCGGACTGGGCTGAAACTGGAGTCATTTCATCCACAGAGAGCAATTGTCAAGAACAGCAAAGACTATTAACATAGTTCCGAAGTAGATCAAACAAGCCTTTAAAGTTTACTAAAAAATGAAAAAAATACAATACTAAAATAATCCACCTTACGACAGCTAGTCAGTAAGAAATTGTTGCTCCACTGTGGATAAAGGACCCCATAGATTCAGCTTGTTAAGTAATAGTAGTAGTACTAGTATACGTAAGAGTAATAAAAAGGTGCCGAAATGAACACCACCAGTACCGTGTTGATGGTAGCCACTACCTTCTCTGGGATTGTTTGGTACAGGCTTGCGCGTCGCCCAGTTCGTACGGATGTTACGGCCACCTAGCAGGGCTCCCTGCATCTCGTCAATCGCCAACTTCGCGTCCTACGATACCAGACACAAATTAAGACATTATGGTACACTGGATCTGTGCAATGACTTGTGGGATAGATGGTAGCCATGCGCGTTTAATTACGGGAAAGGCAGTAGCAAGTACAATGAACTGTGGTATAGACTACGGCCTTGTACAAGGAATTGTGGGACAGACTACGGCCACGTGCAATGAATTATGGGATGAACTGTGGCTTTGTACAACGTATTGTGGAACAGACTGCAGCCATGCGCAATGAATTATGGGAAAGGCAGTGGTAAGTACAATGAATTGTGGGATAAACTGTAGCCATGTACAATGAATTGTGGGATAGACTGTGACCATCTGCAATGACTTGTGGGATATTGTGGTCATGAGTAGTAAATGAGGCATTTTAGTCTATGGCCCAATGAATTATGGGATACGTTGTTGCCAAGCACAATGAATTGTGGGATAGGATTTCTTAGGTCGTTGAAAATTACATAGATCTATAACATGGATATACTGCAGTTTCATGTCACATGAAAAAGCAAACAGGAAGTGTGAAGATACCCGTTAAATAATCTTTATGAAAAACAAATGAGAAAGGAACACAGAACTAACAAAATATGCAAATAAATGTTTAAAAACTCACCTCTCTGTTTACAAATGTGACAAAACCGTAGCCCTTTGGTTTGTTTGTAGTGGAGTCCTTGATAATTTTGACGTCCCTGCAAAAGAAGGTGAGGAGTGTTGAAACAAAATGAAAGACTCTAGAATACATGGCTGCGAAATGGCTTCAGGTGAGCGCCATTAAACCATGAAAAAGTTTCAAATGGTTATTGTTTGAGTGACAACTGGAGGACCAAACTGGCCTCAACACACAGCAAGAACTTTAAGTGGGCTCGTTGTAAGACAGGACTACACTCCATCTACAGTCGTTATGTACCATTTGACTAATCACCGAGGGAATCTAATATGATCGTAAAGTGGTTCCTGGTTTGTGGCAAAAGGGCGAACACACGGCAGAGGCCATCCGTGGAGGCAGACGAGAACACCTCAACATACATACAACACATTTCACGCCACTGCATGGTAAAATATATGTATGGTAAAAACAAAAATTTGATGCTGAGAAACAGGTGTGAGCAAAGTTATAAAGTTAAATATGGTTTAGGTTAAAATGTCCAAGCACCAAAAATGAAAAAAACAATTGGAAAATGAATAATTTACTTGAACAAAACACAAAGAGAAAAAACAGTCGATCAGCTTTTGGCATCCCAAATTATGAGTAATTTTTTTGACTTTTGGATTCAAAGCAAAATAGGGATCATGCAAGGTAAACAATAAAATATAAAATAATTAAATGAATAATAAATATAGTAGAAAACAGGCCTCATTAGAATACGGAAAATAATTCAACAGTAGCAATGACTTCGTTAGGAGAAAATGGAACTGTCTGATTTGATAATTTTTTTTGAAGAAATCTCCAAGCTCCGTAAACACTTTCCATAAAAAGTGAATAAACGAAAATGGTAAAATATCAAATACCAAGAAATAGAAATGCAAAACCTCTATTCAGTATACTGGATGAAAATGTGTAGAAAAATTAAACTTGAAAATGCAATTACCATGACATCTACTAATCTTTATTATCATGATACAGGGAAGAGCCTATAACGATAAAAGGTTCTTCGTCACATCACTTGCTCACATGTCACATACGAAAGAAGCGGCATGTTTATGTGACAATACAAAACAGTTGAGAATGCATACAAATTTGACCTGGCTCATTTGAAGAAGTTTCCAAACTCAGAATCAAAAATTTCACGTTAAGTAGATAGTTAAAAAACATAGATGAAGACTTAATTTTAAAATTCAACCTAAAATTCAAAAAAATCCACAATAACAGTTTCTTATTGATTCCCGATACCTACAACAGAACTGGAACCACATGGAGGCTGTACTTACGGAGCAAATGAGGCAAGTGAAGACTACATTAATCACTAATCACCCATATCATCTCATCAGAGTGCTTGTAAACCTTATACAACGGGGCCACGGACGGACAACCTCACCTATGCGCATGACAACCATGAAACAAAGTTACCTAACTTCACGGGATGATCCTTCCCTAACTACCGACACCCCTTTCCCCTTCTGTCCTCTATTCCTCTCCCCTACCCACCCTATCTCCCTCCCAATCCACTTATATCCTTCCGTTCCTGCCTCTTTCCTTTGTCCTTCCTTTCTCTTTCCAGTCTTCTCACTCACATAACCCCTCTCCTATCCCCTCCCCCCCCTTTTCAACTTCCACTTATCCCCTCCTCCCTCATTAGCACTGCAAAATAACTCGGCTTGGAAGGCTGGCTTTCTTCCTCTCGAGGGACGATAGAACATTCACAACATGCCGACCAAGTCTCGGAGGTCGATAAAAGTTAATAGCTAACCGCCAAAACAATGGACTAGGATCATTAGGTAGCCAGCTGTGATGCAGACCGCAGTAATGAGATTGCCGTGTCAACATTGGCTTTCCATTAGCTAGTCATCTCTAGTGGGTTGTTTGATCATTCTATGAGTCTCAGAACAAGTGAGAAAAATTTACACACAAGATTTTTGGATAGGGATATCTGGGGCTTTGTTTAGCCAACTAGATAACCATTGAGTCTTATTCTTACATTATATTTCTCTGCAAGACATCAAAATGTGAAAAAAATTACAGACGAGAATGTTGAAAGTTTACAAGATAAAGAAACCCGCGGAAACTGCAAAAAATTCCAAATAACAGGCAGTGGCCCATCAATTTAATGAACGGTGTTATTAGACATTGTAACAATACAACATGGTGTATAGAGTGTCTTAACACTGATACACATTTTGATAATGTTCAGTGCATTCACGCCACGAAAGTGCAAAGCAGAAATGTGGGCCAGCAGATGATAAGATAAAAATGTGAAATTTGACTCAACTTTTTAAATGTCAGACAGTAAACTTTAATCACAACGTCAGTTAGAGCTAATGTCACTTGCTTAAAGTTTTTAGTGTTTCATACAAAAGAATAGGTTTAATTTAAAAATTAGTTTACTAAGACATTTTCATTACTGATATTTCCCATATTTTGAGCTGGGAAACGTAAATCACCAAAGAAACCGAGATGAAAATAGCTGATGGTAGAAAGACTACAGAACAAAATCTTCGACATGGTGCAAAAATAGTTGCACAAATTCCTCATTTTCCATTTTCCAAAGACTTACTACGCAGTTGCTAATACTAAAAATATACCAAATACTCTGTTTGATAGTAGAAGTACGGACAAATTCCTTGCCTACTGAAAACACGAATATAGTTCAAAAATGACGTTGCTCACCCTGACCATTTTCACAAAAAATGGTGGCCACATGATCGTGAATAATTGTGAGACATTTTCATGCATGAATTAAAATTCTTAATCATAGAAGATTCGGAAATAATATACGTTTGAAAGTTAAAAATGGACAGATAAAAAGTTGTTTCATGAAATTTAAAGGATTTTACAAAAGTTGACGATTTCCATAGATATGCTGATGAGAGATGTGGAAATGTTTCCGTTAAAGCGTGTAAGCTCGTACTAGAAGTCATGACGATGCTGTACTTACGAGATTTCTCCGTACATACTGAAGGCCGCCCTCAAGTTGTGCTGCTCGACGTCAGGACAGAGATCGCCCACAAATACATGGTGGTGTTCTGAAATAGGGAAAACAAACAGCCGTGGGTGGATTGAAATGAAACACAAGGGGTGACTTGATGTTCACTAGGTGGCGCTAATGAAACCCGAGTCCTCAGTTAGAGCGTATCTGAACAGACTGAGAATTGAAAGCCGGGGAGAGTTTCATAGACACAAGAATCTCGCTACGGAAACTGGTGTGATCACCTGCTTAACTTGTGGTACATGATGGTATCTCGCAAAGTTCTGCAAGAATCTAGGTTCATCGAACGCACTCTTGTTTGCTATAATGGAGATGTGGGAGAATAATGATGCAATACGACTACTTGAACACATGCATTTATACAGGAAGGACTGCGATTTCCCAAGTGAAACTTAGAAAATTAATTTCAAGCTCTCCAGTAAAACTTCCTATGCTAGACATGATGCACTTTAATTAGCATTTTATAAAGAATTTGGAAAATTTAATAATAAAAGGAACATAACTAAATGTTTGAAAACAGAAGACTGTAGGGTAAGACCTTACTTATTTGAAACACAAATAATTGCTGAATCAAATGGATTTTTTTCGCTGTCCAAGGGCCTCTAACAAACCTTCAGATATCATATGACCATAGCGATGGTGCAGTACTTGAATACAGTTAGGAGCTAAAGCCATGCTTCTTATCTTTTATGAAAAAAATGAAATAAATTTTCAATTTTCTTACTTATTGCGCTTTGAATTGATGACATTTTACCGGCTTGAAACCTAATCCCAAGCACAATTAGCATAAGTAATTCAATAGACAGAAGCTTAGCACAAAAAAATATCTCTTGGGACAAAAATGAACTGAATGGCCACATGAAACAGTGGAAAAGTGTCGCACACTAATAACCACTTACTGCTTGTGTCTTGTTTGGGCGCAGCATTACCCGAGGAGGCCCAATTCACTTTGAGTTGCTGAAAAATAAAGACACAATATATAACTCCACCATCTGTTCGATCAAAACCTGTCGCATCAAGACATGACGCGAATGTTAACAGGATGTGAAGTTCATCTTTAACCACACAGAAGTTCTCCATCGGTGTCTTCAACCTGGTCACACATGACGCAGAGCAAAAAGAAGACATCTGCTGCATACATCACTGTTCTCCACAACAAAAAATTTCAAACTTATCAGGTATTATAAAATTTGGGAACATGTGCAAAAGTCTGTGTCTATGCTATAGAGTTTGTAAGTTAGGTCTTACTATACATGCGTTGAATTAGCATCAAATGTCCAAAATATTCTTATTTGCTTTAGAAATAAGCAATTTTACCAGAAGTTCAAACATTGCATAAATTTTCAAACACAACACAAGTAAGTCTAATTTGTCAAAACAAATTACGGAGAACAATTTTTAAGTTTACAGAATGCCCAGTAGGATTGCTGTCAACCTGTAGTTCCATGGTCTCCACAGATACTGTGACAGATTTGGTTCTTACAGACCCAGACAATCGAGTTTATCAAACAAGTTCATCCTTCAAAATGCCAGTGCTCTTCATGATCTATGTTCCGATTGACAAAAGGTCAGGAACAAAGAACAGACAAAAATACTGCAAACATCATGAGGTCAAATATTTGTTTACAATAATTCCTCAGAAATATTTAATCAGTGAAGGATTTTATTTACTAAGTCAAAAACCGTAAAAATCAGCGTTTACTGTAAACCAAAAAGACTGAAATGACAAGATTAAAAACTAAAACGTACATCTACTTGATAAAGAAAAAATGAAAATCATGTTGTTCGAAAAAGCATACTGCCCTAAGTATCTATTACCACTTGTAAATAGTATATCTTAATTTTATCTACTTTTAACCACCCTGTATTTGTAGGTATTCTTCAGTTTTAAACTAATTCATTTCTGTACTTTTATTTTTGTTTCCTACGCATTTTTATTATTTATCACGAATTATTGTCCACAGTATTCGTATGTACATAGCTTTATTGTTATTGTTTTTTCGAACAATACAGAACTATCGCCTAATCATCCATACAGCTCTCAGGGGAGATAACGTGATGGGCGTGCCAAAGAAGACAGTCACACGAGTGGGTTGATCCACTAGGCTGCATTAACGCACGACCAAATTCAAGAACAAAACTTATTTTTGTGATAGCTTCATATACAACTACTAAAACATTTCAAGTAGCTTTAAAAGCGAGATTAAACCCGTGCTTTCCGTCAAAAATCAAGCTTTGATTTAAGCCACCTAATATTATAAAATTGGTTTTATGTTGTTGCTTACTTAGTTTAGAAATGATGTCTGGGCTCTGGAAGAAATCAAAGCTCAATATTTCTTAAGATCAAGCTTAAAAAACTTTAGGTCACAGTATGACCCTACTGTGACCAAGAATTTTACGAGCTTGGTCTGAAGATACAATGAACCTCTAGTTCCTATGAAGCCCTGAAATCACACCCAATTTGAAAAAGGAACAATTGTAACCAACAGTAAGTGGTCTAATCAAAAGTTGGTTTTTATGATGCAAAAAATTTCATTGAATTTCTAAGAGTCAGCTGCCCATGAACAGGCACCTTCACGGTAACATGAAAGTAATTTTGAGTGAAGAAATCTCCAACAGGCCCGGCTCAGAAGGAAGAATCTAGTTCAATCAATTTGGTGCAACTATATTATTCATATTTACTGAACCCTGATGCCCCTAGATATCACAGGTGTGCACCATAACTGGTGCACACTGTGAATGCAGGGACGTCCATAAAGACCTGCAAAGACCCACATTTATACCACATCGTACTCACGGTGGGTTTTAAACATTATACAACCAGCATACACTTGGCAACACCACCAGCTACATAACCTTGAAATGAGAGGAAATGAAAAAATAAATCAATCAGGAGGACATAGTCAAGGCCCAGTATCATCTCACCGATGAGCAGAGAAGAGAAATTTAGATTCTAAGCTTGGCAGATGCAAACATATACTTGACCCTGGCTAAGTCTTATCAAGTGAAGATCAGCATAATGTTTGGCTCATCTTTACTACTTTAAATGAGCAGTTGTAGAGGTTCGACTTTGGTTTAGTGAATTGACGCTGCTGATTCTTGCGTCACAGAAAGCAGTTGAAAGCAATGAGCAAACCAAAGAGACTTAGAAACGGAAAGCAAACGGCCACAAGAGACTTGACCGTTTATCTACACTTAATTTCTGTGGATGGACCATCTATAAAAAGTGTGTTTTATTTGATAGTAGACTGACATTGCCAGTCATTAAGTAGATTGATAGCGATCATGAAGTGAAGCCCCTGATTAATTCATTAGCTGAACAAATCCATAGCCCTTCGATTATCTAGCTCTTATTTCATTATCCAATTTATGCAGATAATAGGCAATATGATTATTGGCTTACTTCAGTACACTAACAACAGACCAGGTCTCACCAACAACTGGGACAAAACGGATACAACAACGAGTCCGCAGCTTATTCAACCATTATCTGTCGGGTAATATAAAATATTTAATTCAACAACCTGAGTAATTACGCCTAAGCCAGAAGTAAACAGAACCAGTAAACATACACATCGAACACAATAGACGGGCAGTAAGAGCCAATTGATCAAACACACAGATTTCCCTGGTAGAAAAATTTATGCTAACAAAAACCCTGTAATTGGATAGAATATCAATTCGTGAGAATAAGCTGCAAATCAAATACGCTCAGAACAAGCTATACCCAACAGCATTATACCAACATAAATGGAAATTATAAATTTAGGAAGCTTTCATTCAAGAATGTCAACAGTCTTTGTAAATTCCAATCACTACTTCCAGTTGAGCTGTGCACATCAATATTTCACTGTCATATGAAGAAAGCCAGGAGTTAAAACCAACAACTTTATATTGGAAACTTTTTTTATTAATTTTATTAATCAAGGTCATGGAAGAGATGCTTGATATTTAGGAGCCAAGGGAATTCAGGCACAAAAATAGTTTTTAAAAATAGGAAAAAGAACTAAAATAATGTAAATGGATTTTTTTTAACTTTTAACCGTGGGGTGGGGCTCTGGTTTTAAAATGAGCCAACTACAAACTACAACAAATTGTGCAATCTCCTTTGTCCTTATATCATGAATATTCACCGTTTGTTCAACAATTTGGCTTTATTTAAAAAAAACAGACCTTTGAAGGTCTCATCTACACACCCTGTGCCACTATCAATGTAAAAAAACCTTAAACCACTTGTTCCAGTGCATTTGGTCTAAACTATTGTCTCACTCAGATCAGCAGTAATTCCTAAGCAAGGGCTCTCTCTACTCAAAACTCGACTAGAAAATTGATAGCAATGCAAGCGACTATTAAAATTTTTATTCAAATCATGTGACGCTACTGGTTAAGTTTCAAGACTAAATCGAGTCTTTGTTCGGAGATGAGATCCTGGGCTCTTAGCTTGGGAAGAACAGGTAAATTCACGTTCCTGCATTTTGTGAATTAAGGAAGTTGGACTTCGTAGATTGTGAACTCACTTTATATGCTAAATGCAGCAGAGCTGTCAGCCCAATAGACAAATTCCCAGTGGAGCAAAAAAACAGAGTTATTAGGGGGAGCCAAGCGATACAACATAATACATTGTACCATTTGATAACTGAAGCCCAAACTGTCTCTATCTTGATCAAGTGAGATCCGTTTTAAACTAACGTTATTAACATTCAGAAGCCCTCTTAAACATGCCTCCATTAATAACAAAATGGAAGCCATTCTGTCGCGGCTCAATAAGACTTTATACAGTTTCAATCCATTTATGGAAACCCACATGGACATAATCACGACGATCATAAAGATCTGTGAACTCACAAATTCCGACTTGGCCAATTCATATGCAGCTAAAATGTAAATTCAGTGTAATCAACCTTAACGCCATGGGCACCCGCTCACAATCAGGTCAAAGCCCTGTGGACGCAATAACCAGAACTGATGTGAAGTTTAAGATACTTCATTATTATGTTACCTGGTTGTAACCAGAGATCATACCTGTAAAGCAAACTAGATGACAACACTTGTTCAGAGAATGTTCTGACAGTAAAACCTACATGAATGTTAAGAGTACAATAGTCTTTAGTAATGTAACTGAATAGTGGAGATGGTTGCTTCAGGATAGTAGTGATATGATTATTACACTCATCCAGATACTGGTTGCTTTATACAATAACAGGTGAAAACCCTTCTTTGCTACAATAAGTGCTGTGAGAGCTCAGGGAAGTCATAAAAAAGGGGAGGGGATGCTAATTCGGTGAAAACATAGTCTGTGAATTGCAAGTAGTGACCACCAGAGGACACACTTACTTGCAACCATGTTTTACTCCAAAAAGTAACCTGATAGTAGTGATACACAGTTATCAAACAGATCGCGACAATGTTTCGTATTTAACCCCTTTATCCTCGCAGAGCACAAAACTGGTGTAAAAATTTATCTTAATTCAACAACAGCTAAATCGAAATCGGCTACTACCGAAATCAGATGGACTAGTTAATAAGTAAGCATTTCCTGTGATGTTATCAATACACTGTAGGCACAAACCATGAGGTATTTAATTTTCTTGAAACATGGCATAAATCTGATGTGCGTTCTTATTGCCAAATACGCAAAATGATATTTTGTAGATGACCAGGATTTATAGAAAGACAGCCCTATTGCTGTGAAAAGTCACATAAATTAATATCCATTTTATATCGCCAGTTACACCAAAAGGGAGGACGTTTATATTTATAAAGTTTAAAATCTGGTTGATCGGTGCTTTAAGGACATGAATGCTTGCTAAGGAGAATAGGGCACAGTCGCCTCAGCGCACACAAATCAAGTTGAAAAATGGAATTCTTTCACTTTCCATTTGCACAGTAGTGTGACACCATTTGTTAGCCATAAGAAAATCACAATAGTGTTGTTGTAGATGTTAGCGCTGCAGACATTTCACCATCATCGTTGCCGGCATAGACATCATTGACAGCGCCCTTCCTTTTTTGACACGGGAATAATTTTTTTGAAGTGGATGATTACTTATTGTGGTAAATTCCATGCCCCTATTGAAAACCTGTCAACACTTGCGAACTTGTTGGTGAAAATATTTAACTTTTTCTTCTTTTGTAGGGTGCTAGACAACAACAATTAATTTTTCAATCTGATGAATCAAGAAGACTCCATTGTGGCAGCATTTAGGTCCTAAAGATAAAAAGCCATGGCTAGAATGTACAATTATATACTAATTCATGACAACCACTCCACCATATTGCATCCCATCAATAGAACATGTCATTTTGTCAACTACATTATCACACGTCTGACTGTGAAGTTCCAGGTTTAAAATTTGCCAATTTTCATCAATTAGTTAAAATTCGCAAACAATGAAATCCAAATCGATATGAAAGTTTCATGTTTTAACAGCATACAAAGCTGAAGTTCAATTATAACATCCTTATTGTTGCCTGACAATGTCACACCTACAGGAAATGCAGCCAGGACAAACTCATATAAGACTAATTATCAAGCAACTAAAAACAGCTAAACACACACTAGAATTGGTGCAAGACGGAGCAACCACACTCAAAGTCACCATTGTTCCAATGACTTGTACTATTGAGGTTTTTTCTAATTTCCTCAGCAGGTGCACAGTCCATAAGAAGAATAGCGAAAAGCGAAATACAATAATACAACCATCTCGGCACTCTGCTGTGTCAGACGTTATGGATATGTCTTGGTAAAAATTAATGGCTGTTCAAGAAGGAAAAACAATAATAAAATTGCCACACAGTTCCGTTGGCTTTACGCTTTGTTTGACCAAATCACCGTACGAGTCCAGGTAAATGCTCAAGGCATGTAACTTGGGAACTCAGTAATTATGAAGTAGCTATTTAAGCTAAGTATGGGAATTGTAATCCATGTCAGGGGGGAGAGGTACGATTTGGGTAAACACATCAGAGTCGAGTCCAAGAGTCAAATAAAACAGACCGCAGCAGATTAGTTAATTTCTTGCCCTAATAAAGCGAGATGCGGCCAATTCTTTTGACTTTCTCAAAAGTAAGTAAGTTTCAAGAATTCTGGGAGATAGAATTTGCGTGAGGTGTGCGTCCACAAAGACACAGGCTCTTTCAAGGATGTCTCAGTCCCAAAAACTGAGGGTGGGACGTGAGGTGAGCAAGAACATTTAAGCTGAATGTGGGTGATAATCAAACGTGAGTGATAACCGAACGTGGGTGATAACCAAAAGAGTATGGTGACGGTTTTTGCTCAGGCAAGAGTGGACACGTGATACCAATGCAGGATCTTGGGTAGTTCTAAACATACACTGCACAAAAGAACTATCGAAATTGTTCTTAGCCCATTTTTCAAAGTCCCGCAACAGTAGCACAAGTATTAATAATAATAATAATAATAATAATAACAAACATTCAGTACAGTGCAAACAATGCTATAAAGAAATGACGTATTTTAAATTGTGTACTTTTTGAAAATTTACACAAAATGCTGTTCTCCTTTTCTGGATTACACCGCGCTAAAAAACAAGAATTACAATGCATGAACAGATCTAGGTGTTGTTGATCTGAGACATATTATTATTCATAAGTATTACAAACATATCACAAGATTAATATCAGGCTCTTAATAGCACCCAAGACAACGAACACGTCAGGAATACACATCATCGTCCAAATAACAAGGGTCTCCATGGACCAATCGGACGAGTACTTTACTGCAAAACTTGTGTAATCATACGGCACGTTTCAAAAAAAAGCTGGTAGTGTGGGCAGTCATTCAATAGCACCATCCTGTCGTCAAACTGGTCTTCTCCGAAACCAACCCTCATCGATTACTATCACGATCAACGCATGCTTTTCAGTCTCGGTTTGGCACTATAGTCAAGTTTCATGCGTTGGTTAACACTTCATTTCCCATGTTTCAACACTGCTTGAGAATTAGAAAAAAATCTAAACAAAAATAATGGAGAGAAGAACAATGTTGCTATGATATAAACTCTCTCTCATTTAGGGCACAATATGGCAGACACTTGAAATTCTATTTTATTAATTTTTCATGAATGATATTTAGTACCAGAGTGACGCTTTGTTAGTACCATAGCTACCGACAGAAAATATTTTGAAACACCGCGGGCATTCACAACAATTTTTGAAGCAATTTTGATAATTGGTCTTGTCCGACACCGATGAGATTTTACCTCATTGGTGTGTTTCTGACAATTGGCAACATTCTCATTTACACCTGTACTAATACCAGCATCCATTTGCTAGCTACATATGCAGTAGGGAGTAGGTGAATTAACAGGGGATTTATGCTAATCTTGATATGGGAATATTCCATTCACAAGTTACACGGTCATATTTTATGCACTGAGAAACTACTAGAAATTATCAAGCAAACATGTCTTGTGTCATCTTTCGTACATTCAAATTCATAACGTGTTATCGTTTTGAATACATTACCGACTATCCACAATAACCTGCTTACAATTGATCTATTCCGTGTAATAATACAGTTTCCATTGAAAATGTCATGACATTGATTCCCATTGTTCTCAACTCATCAGCCTCTGGGGACATTAACACTGCTTCGGTTTTACGCCAGTTTTCACCGATAGAATAAATTGTATGAATTCTACGGTTGAATTCTGCCAAATGCTGAAGCATTATAACCGAATCATTCTATACTGATATCAAAGTATCAAGAAAATGTTAGACGCCATTGAATAGAGTTTGAATAACCATTTTTTTCTGAGAAAACAAGAAATTTACTCTTGCACAGCTAACCACGGAAAACTTTTCGACAACCTAATAGAACTTATCATGGAAATTTTATGAGTGTGCCAAAGCAAATATTTGGTGTTTACTTATGTCTAACCAAACAAACAATACCAGAAGGGCAGTGGAGATTTGAAACTTGCAAAGCAAAACTCAGGAGATTCCACCACACCACAAAATAGTGTTGCGTAACCTAATAGGGCTGTCCATAGGATAAAATCGACCTTTAAAAACTGTAATTTGATTCCAGACAACAAAAAACTCACTGCAACCACCTTTCAAGAGCAGTATACTAACATTTGAAAAACTATGAATTATTAAGGGCCTTAAGCGTATATCGTCTGTCAGGAATTGATACATTTTTCATGAGAGCCCATCGCCCTTAATGTCCCTCGGGCACGCTACAGTGTAACACAGGATTATATGGCTGAATTCATGATTCACTCACGACCACGGCTGTAGTAAAACTACGTGCCTAAATTTGTGTTGAATCATTCAGAACATCACTTCAAACTTTCAATTGTAAATGTGTGCGAGTTGTCCATAACATGAACAAGAGATAAGACACATATACAGGCATGAGAGTCTGAAATGTTCACGGTAGACAAACAGGCATGAGATCATATGCAAACAGTCAGCCAATAAGCCCATCCTGGGTTGAACTCTCCTGTTTGCGGAGGTAGAAAGATGTATTGCATGACTAACCTACTATTCAAAATGTCATGTCCTCTTCAGTTAAAGATAGAGAGCGCAGCTAACATTGATATTTGTCCTTTTGCCAATGTCAAAACAACAACTCAAAATGCAATAATACAAGTTTACTGAAATCACAATGATGAATTTCATAATAATTAAGACAGTTATTTTTTTAGCACGGGAGAGGCTGGCAGACACCCAAAACTGAACAAGCATCACTAGTACACATGATGAACCACTAAAGATTGTAAACTACAAGCCCGACAGGTCAAGCAGAATAACTTGTTCATCATAGCCGGATGTAAAGCACTGGAGCACAGGTACTATCCTTCTAAACAAGAGCGGAAACATTGACCACAATCCTACCATGATTGTTCTGTTGTTCCCAGGTGTCACCAACAGAAGAATTAAGGAACCTTCTGATTAACTAACTCCGGTATTCACGCTGACGCCATTTTAAAAGTGAGCCTCTTTTTAGGTTTTAAAAACGATGCATTTTGCACGTTAATACAGCGCAGAGTGATTTTTTCACGTGCCTCGTTATATTCATATCTAAAATGCTTCGTTTTCTAAAAAGAGGCTCACTACTAAAATGGCAACTGCGTGAATAAGGTCTATAAGTGTAGCGTCGATGCAAACTGCGAAGTTAGTTGAAAAGTTCATACTAGCTTCGGTAGTTTACAACATCGAAGTAAATGGTAGGTGGGGCTGTCGTCATTGAAGTAATCACATGGCAGCGCTAGTACATAAGGTGATGTTCGAGGTAGACTGATAAACGGCGGGTTTTTCCTCCAGTGCAGGGCAAGATGTTTGTAATTATATAGGGTCAATTCCAACAAGAAACAATTTGCTCACTAACAAAATGTGGTCATAGCTATACTAGAACTAAATATTTAATTGACAAGTACATTGTAAAAGGAAACACGATACACGTGCATGTCTCAAGTTTTCTCTGGGGTGTGAACAACATTTGTTACCGTTTTAGTGTCAGATTTTAATAATGAACGAAGTTTCGTTCTTGGAATAGTTATTTCATAGCGACAGGTCAACGCATCAATCAAGACACAAGTACGTGTCCTTAATAGATACACAAAATCCAACTCTATATAAAGGTTCTGGCAGTTGCGGACAGAGGATATTTGATGAAATTTTGCTTAAACAGTGAGTATTCCAAATAGTCAAGAAATAACCTCACTATTCATTCTCATCAATTTGTATGGTCTGCCTTAGACTTTACTTTAAAACCCTCCTTCCTGCGTTTTCATGAGATAAGAACACAGAACTAGTTTCACCACTTGCAAATATCAATAAAATTGCTAGAACGTTTTATTAATTATACACTTGCATGTATTTGTCTCATTTCATTCCATATAGGCTAAGAGTGAAATTCAATGCCATTTAGCTATGGAAACCAAAACGGAAAAATTACAAAACACTTCTTCCACACTTCAAAACTGAAATAAAATCCAAAACAATTTTCATTGATAAAATAAATTCACTAGGATTTCTTTTTTCCATTCCAGAAATTGCTCCATGAACAAAAATAACAAATACCACGTATACAAAGAAACTGTGGTGCAAAAAATAACACCCCATAAAAAATTTAACAACTCAGCACAGAACTAAAAAAGATGTTGCAGAAATGAACTTCACATCACAGGAAAACGTAACCACTTGGGAGCACGTGACCACGAGAAGGTTCAGCCAGATGGCGAACGAACGTTCCAGTGGCGATCCGATAGATCTAGTGTCTAAAATACACAATCATCTACATTTTAACAGAATGCGCAGAGACGTTTGTATTTGCTGGTGAAACCAGTCGTCCAACACTTAAAGCTCTTGCGCAAATGGTACCAACGTCATTGTGTTGAGGAGTGACGTCTGCTCATGGATGGTCGTGTGCTCCGCGCAATTTTTGGTGGTGCATGATGCGGCCCTGGCATGGTGCAAAATACCTCCTGATGAGTTATTTATGTACGTATGAGTATAAAAAGTCCTGATGCAACTCAACTGAAGTGACTGTGAACAGTTTTACAATGGAATGAGGAACAGGATTCTTAGCATCTGAGTCAAAGAACACTGTAAAAACACACAAAGTTCCTTTCTCAATCATTCCTTGACAACTGGTCACACTATAGATTGCTCTGGTGTTCAGATCCTAGAAAAGGATAACGCCACCCTGAGGCTCCTCATAAAGGAAGCCATGCATATACGGTTGAATCATGCTGAGCCTCAATACCTCAATAGAAAAATTGGTTCATCTGAGCTCCAACTGTTTTGATTTCAGGTCTCTCCCCCTCCCAATGCATTTTGACGTGTACCTGTACAGTCTCTTCTCTACCTGTGTCGCCTGTTTTGAGTCTGTGAAGTGTTTCCTTGAGAATGGTTTAGAGTAATAAACCGAAACGTTGGATAGATATGTCGTTATTTACTTACGCGCTAATTTTAAAGTTCGTGCTAGTCTAGTGTTAAACCAAAACGAAATGGAAATGGTCCCTTTAATCGTTCCCATTACACAAAGTTTCATTTTTATGAAGTTTAAGCCAATTTGTAGACAACTAAATTCTCCAAAACTCTTTTTATTTTTCTGCACTGTTATCAGGAAAACAGTAGCATTAGTGTAGAGCTCAAGTCAATACATTGGCTACATGCGTATGTAATATTTACAAACTCCTGCACATCACCGAGATGAACATAATGCTGAAACAATCCAAACACTTTGGATTGCAGACTGAAGGGTTTGCCTAATTAATTCCAGGCGCAGAAGTGGTTTAGCAGACAAGAGTAAATAAGACAGGCATAAGGATTTCCATTGTTGAATCCTTCACTTGTCCAATTTTTATTTGGACAGTTCAACAATCAGTGATGTCAGTTCCTGTCTGAAAGGTCAAAAATATAACATCCGAAGAAGATAGGATATTGGGTTGGTTTATCTGACTTATCTTTCACTCCTGAAACTATCGTATGATACAGAATTGTTATAAAGTTACATACGACACTATCAAGTCTGTTGCATTCAGGCAAATACCTACAAAACTGTCGAATATAAATCATGAAGTTACATATTTCCTGAAAGCAGAAAGCCTGGAGAATTCCATTGTTGACATTATACCAATCTGCCCTTGATTGGGTCACATATCACAGTGTTTCTTTAAAACAAAATTTAGCTAAAAAGAAAGGTACAATCATAGCATAGCCATGGAATCGATAGTTATGATTTCACTTTCATTTCATGTAACTTCACAGTTTTTCCATAAATATAAAATTCTTATTGATAGTCATCATGAAAAAGTGGATCCATTTAAAAAAAATTCTCAACAGCAATTCCTAGAACATAAGGCACAATATCTGAAAGTTTCATCTTCTAGACAAGATGTTGCGAAGTTAGCCAAAGGTGGACATTTTTACAGACTCCAAGGAAACCATTACCAGACGTTACAAAAAGACTCATATCTAAGGACACCGAGAAACACGCAGCCTCACGTTATTTACTTGGAGCAGAAATAAGCATACCATTGGTAAAATTGAGTCAACAAATCACCGATATTTCTTCCAACTCCTGTGCTATTCAACAGAACTGTTATTTTAACTAGCTTCTCAAAAAGCATTGTTTGGTCTGCAGAGAGAAAGAATCATAAACCCACATAGTTAGGCTGGCTTTAGGCACGGGGCATTAGTCAAGGACATAGGCTTCAGTTGTTGACATTGCGCCCCTTTTTGCAAGAAACTCCTCCAAGCCGGCATTATGGGCACATATCGTGACTCATGGCTTTGAAGCTTGGAAAACTGATGCTGCGGACAGAAATGTGAAAAAACGGCTCGGAAGTGCAGGAAATTGCAATTATCTCCAGTTCAGAAATGAATGAAACCAAAACTTTTGCCCCACAATGATAACAGAATTGGTTTCAAGTACAGGACTTGAGGATAGAGGCAATCAAACAAAGGCAATCAGAAAGCAAGGGGGTGGGGTTATCAACGACATAGCCATTTTACGACCAGCGGACACAAAATAACATTTTCGTTTAGCACGGCACTTATGAAGAAAAACTATTTCAATACAACGAGTGAGTGTCCCTCCATTGTATGGCAGTTCATGTTGAATTGTTAAAAATTGGTGAGGCCGTGTCAGTGAACTATCGAACAGCCACAGTGTAGGTTATGTAAGCAAGAGCAATGAAAGAAAATAATTATACAGAAAAGGTAGCCAGGATGGATAGGACTGAATGGTCAGCCAGGATGGATAGGACTGAATGTTCAGACAGATCCAGTCTTGCACATAAGTGACTGTCAAATGGCATTTAGTGCATACCATTTTTATGGACAATAAAGATAAACGGGCAGGGGTGATCTCCTTAGGAGTCCTGTTAAGCCTTTCATCAGCAATATGTAACTTGTAGTGTAGGCTTAGGGACTGCCAGCCATTCATGAGGTAGCATTGCTCTGTCTGGAGGCAGGCACACCTTGGTGTAGTTACTGTCAGTCACATGCCTGATACAGTGGTGTCTCTATAGGTATCACCACCAATGCATGCAGAAACTGTACTTAACCAATAATCAATGTCATACAAAACTTTGTCACAAGGAGTCCCAATCTGCATTGTACATGAGGCAGCCATGACAAGGCCAAAACAACAACATGGCCAAAACAACAACACTCGACCAATTATACCCAGTTAAGCACGCTCACTATTTGCACATCGATCGAGCGTTTACTTAATGATTTTTATCCTTGACTTTCAACCATTCCCCCAATATGTGCAACTCCAAACCATACCCTCGAAAGTCCAAATCGATGGGAAATCAAAACATCTGGGTCAGTGCATTGTGAATCAATCTATATGGTGATCAGCATGAGGGACAATGGACAAGAAGGGCTGGGGGTGAAACAATAGAACAAAGATTAACAGGTGTTCAAACTGGCCACAGTAATATTAGCTTTCTGACTCCAGCTTCATGCTGTCGTTAGACTCATAATGAATCACAAAGCTATTTGCCCTCGAGTCTTTGGAGAACACAAAGGCAAAGTGAAATTTTCACCTGATATTAAAAGAGGAATTTATAATAATTTCAAATTAATATGCAGCAGTAGACCATAGTTTGAAGAGATACTATAGTGACCAAAGTGTAGCAGAATTGGGAAAGTAATGAAATTGTTTTATGAACGAGTGCTCCAAGAACAAACAATAGAGACACAAAATTTGATGCAATTCAAAGTGGATGTCAATGTAAATACAGGCTGGGTTGTCTACAGTCATTAGATGACCCTGATCAGCTCAATATAATGAAGCAGAAAATTGTTAACTTGTCAGAAAAAGGATTTATGAGGGTACCCGGGTCGATGTGGATACTTTCATATCAACAGTTTACGCTGGTGATGAACCTGAGCATTGCTTAGAAACGAGAAACGTTCAAAGGATTCATCAGCTGAATTTTGGTCATGTACACAATGTGGAGGGAATTCTTCACAGAAAAAGGTCCTGAGAATGAACAAAGCAGGGATACTGGTACTTGAACTAGGCATGCATTTTGGCCAAGGTATGACCATTATACCACTCATTATAACAATGAAGCCCACTCCTACACTAAATTAAATGGCTGGTGAAATGTATTAATAACTTAGAAGTCTGGTTTAAATCAGGACTGTGTTCAGCCAGGGACAACTGAGATCGTGATTGGATTTTGTAGGCATTTCAGACTGTTCTTCCGATAAAATTAATTACATCTTTCAAAATCTCCAGAGATGACGACTTGGTATGAAGAAAAAATAGAATAGATATATGACCGCAGACAACTGTATGCAGATATGAAAATTAAATTACCTTTTTAGCTTTGGCTAAGAGTGGATGAGAGCAATTAGTGAAGACAGGCAATGCAAATTCTACAATCATCAAGAGATCCAATTACAACACTACACAATTCAATGCATATTCATGAACATTATTTCTAAGTATGGATAATCGAAAACGCTCAGCTAAAACCATCCATTCTACAATATATCAGCAACAAGTTTAATTCCTTTATTCAAATGGCGACATCAGCACTAAGCCATACGGATGTGTTAATGCATAGTAATTGTAAAGCTGTTTTCAATATCCCATTTAGAAGAATACAATATAGACGACTAGAGTTTAGTTTGGGTCTTTTGTTTGTGACATTAGACTACATCACATCCAGAACATATGTTACTATTGCCCCAGGTTGTTAATAATTAATTAAGACAGAAGTACTCTCCCGTTGCCATACACCTAATAAGCACACAATGTGGTGTACATGTAAATTATTATTTGTAAAAAACCTCAAACAAAAATAAAAACCAGAAAACATAGTTGATTAGCTTAGTTTGCAATTTAGTAAAGTTTACATCATCAGCAGCACGGTAATCAGGCTTTGAAAACTAGAAAAATGACAATTTTGGGAATTATTTTTCTGCGAAGTAAGCAAAAAAATAGCGGATTGTTCAGACAGCTTTGCTCTTACCATCAGACCAAAAACACCGGTGACCTGAATCGTTTAAACAACAGCTTGTTTCGCAATTACTCATAAAACTCAACAAAACAAAGGTAACATCGTAGTTCTTCATCCACACTGTTGCGCACATGCAAAACTTTTTTTTTGTCAACTTCTCCACAAAAATAAAGATTAAAAAATTTGTATCACAACTATCATAGTTGTACCGCCTTAATGTCATTGCTAAGTTTCCATTTTTTGCAGCAAGAAAATCACCCTTTGAAAAAAGAAAAATAGAAAATATGAGCAATTATTTTGTGCACAATAAGTGGAGAATTTATGGCATACTCTATCTTTAAGATAAAAGTTAAGGCATCCTTTCTTTGTCACAATACCACGGGTCACATTACAATTGTTGAAGAATCAAACAGGTATCTCGGAGGCAAATTTACGACACGAGACAAAATAGAAATTTAATGAAACTCCCTCCTTTATTCCATAAAGTGCGCATATTCCATAGAGTGCGCATGTCTGTAATAGTTTAAGATGCCATGACAACTCTGCACGAAATAAGTGAGAATAAAATTGTTTTCAACAGTCACAAACCTGGATTTAATGAAGCCCTTTATTTACAAAATTCAAGATGCATACATTAAATTTTAAACTTGTATATGTTCGCACTTTATCAGTAACTAAACAGTATTAATTTCAAAAATGTGCTAATTGACCTCGGCCAAAAAGAATTATAGTACGAAAAAGTAAACACAATTTGATAAATAAATAAAACGGGCCATTAGTAAAACATCTAACAAATTTGCTTTTGCAATCATTTTTGTGCTTAACACACGTTCCTATGATTGGCACTTTGACAATAAAGACACATGAAACTTGAGATGTATCATATTGGATCCTGATAACAAAAAACCATTCACGTGCACAATGGAAGCAGAATAGAAACATGATTTCCGCATTTGTTGTCCTGAAAATGGCGACAAAGAGACAAACGTTACTCTGCATCAGAGCAACACCGATGATAACCTGCCAGACACGACAGTGGTTTTACAACAAGAGAGAAATACCAGCAGCTCTGCTATTTCATGCGACAATTCTGCTTGATCTTCTCCTCATTTTCACCTGAACAGGATACAGATAAAAACGAATTACATGGTGCATTGTATATTTAAAGAAATCAAATACTGGTTAACTGTTGATACCTTCCATTTATTTTTTATTTTTGTCAATTTTTTGCAGGGCTGGACAAGTGACTGTTTATCGCGACTAGAATGTATAATCTGTAATAAAACGCCACGTCACTTTTGTCACTTTCAGGAAAATATTCCGAGACCATTTTAACAAATAACAACACGAATTGATAATGAACATTTTTATGCTTTTTTGCTCAAACGATGCAACAGCAACCCACCAGACATGGACAAGTATCAAGGAAGCATGGATTGATTAAAACAAATTCTAGTGAACTAGAAAACAATGAATCTTGACTTGAAATTATGCCATACTCCCCTCCCCCCCAGCAATGTCAAACTAAACACTGTAAAAAGCTACTGCTCCACAATTAATGTTTGTTAAAAAATCACCGTGTGATTATCTGGAAGGTTGATGTACCACTATATATATCTATAGTTTAATGTATTGGACAGATTAATTATTTACAAGAGGGTAATAAGTTGGACAAAAATAAAGTGGGTATGCATTTTAACTTTCAGGTTTAAATAATTTAAAAATGATTAATCAAGGTAAAGTATACAGACTGAAAGACTAGACCCTAGCTAATCACTATAGTGCCATACACACAGAGACTTACGCTAGAACAAGTTACGCTAGGAGCGAGTTGTCGCTAGGTTTGGAGGCTCTGTGGACGCTATTCAAACTAGCGCAACTTGCCCCACTTGTGACAACTTACTCCACCTTATCAAGGTGGGGTAACTGGTTCTAGGGTAACTTGCGCCACTTCTACAGCATTCTTTTGTGGCCGCAAAAAGTGGTGTAGGGCAGAATTAATTATCGCCCGTGGTTACAAACAGACCGGTTTTCTCTTGCGGGCCATATTGGCATTAGGTGTTCATTGTCATGCACAGAGCCACAACTACTGCCTTACCCTAGTTATCGGATGTGTGTGTGTGCGTGTGCGTGTGCGTGTGCATGTGTATGTGTGTGTGCACGCTCCACTTAAAACTGAAGTTGCACTTACGCAAGTTGCTCTAGGGAAGGCTGTGTGTGGATGGGACTTTTGATACTACTGACTGTGACTGAAACTAAAAGCACCTACCGGTACTTTAGATTGTTCATAAGTTTTTGGTAACACAACAAGTTTTATATTGACTACACAACAAAAACTATGAAGCACGCAAGATTCCTTAAACAAGCAAATCTATTTTCACGAATTATTCATTCACAAATAATTCTCATTTCTAAGATAATCCCATCAGTAAAATTCTATTGAGCGGCTTACATATCGATAACATAACTTAAACCATCAAACCTATCGTCATTTCTTTATATCAATACCGGTTAGGGACTCAGATTGCTCAAACTTGGACTCAACACGAAAACATTTGGTCCTAAGTTATTAAAATTATCAAAAACTTACCGAAAGTGGGTCTGGCATAACCATATAGGGCATAGGGTTGACTGTATTCACGGTATTAAGTGGAACGTAAGTGACGGTGTACGGACTATACACCATAGGGTTGATGACTGCTGGGCTGCCCGTCAGCATTGTGGCAGGCGTTACTGGGCTGGCAGCAGACAACATGGTTGGATCAACGAGAAGACGAGTAGCTAAATCCTCCTTAAACGGATGCATGAACAGCGTATACGACCAACGCTGTTTAACCAGAGCAAGCACAAAACAAGCTCAATAGGGTTCAATAGGCAGATAAAATCAGATACACTAACAAAAATGTTAGTAGAACCAGCACACAACAGGTGGTCTTCCCAAGGCAGGTAAAGTTCAACTAGAGAGGGTAGTAAATGTCACAGTGTTTCAGTTTCACGCTGGTGGACTGCAGTGTGTTATCACTTCCTGTAGTAGTTAACTTCCCCGAGGTGTTGATTCCCAAGCGTGACTCAGCCCTGATCACAACCAATACAGGCTCAGTTACTGTGTATACAACTGGCCAACATATGTACCCACATGCACAACTTGGGCACAATTAAAAAAGTTGAGGATTCACTGCCAAGTTTCCAACATGTGAAACTTCAATGAGAAAAATGATCAAATTCCTCTCCAAGTATCCTCCGCAGACAGTGCAGCCGATTGGAGCGATGTGGTGATGTGGTGCTCTCTCGACGGCTTTTTGAGCAAACACTGAGGACGTGCGTTGCCTATCTGACATATGAGGGTTCTGAATTATGCAGGAGACTTAATCAATAATGTATTCACCAGAAATCACCTATGTTGTTAACATAATGCAGCAGATATCTCTACAGGTCATCAAGTTTTAGAGGAAAAACTGCCCGTAGAACGACAGTCCAATCACTTTCGCAGAAGCACCTCGTTCTAACGACAACCTGTTAACATTCATGTAGCGATAAAAAAGAAATGATTATTGGTACTTAAACGCTTAGACATATTCTGACAAGCTACCTCTTTTGTGAGACAGACAACAGGTTGGGCTTACGTTCTAAAATTTCACAAATGTATTTAAGAAGTGCAACCAACTCTTGAAAATTCAATTCAAAATTTAGCACCAATAAAACCTTACACAAAGTTACAACTTGTGAATATTCAAATTACTGTTTTCCAACTTAAAAAACAGTGAAATTTCAGAGAACATGTGAACCAAATATTGGGTTGCAATTCATATTGGAGATATAAAAACATCATTGGTTGTTTGCGTCACCCAATAGAAATTGAGCATGTTTGAATAAGCATGCTTCAGAGAATCTATTGAAATTTTATCAGGGATATGTATTATCCCCCCAATATTACGGACACGACACACGACACATGGACATGCATCTGTTGAAACATAATCGTGTTTCCGTCAAAATAATTGATCCCATTACAAAACTGCCCACTTGCAAGTTTCCCAATGACCAACAGGGGAACTGGGACGGACACTTCTTATTATAACTTTTTTCTTTCACAAGGTCTATAGCCAGTATGAGGTCTTACAAACCTCAGAACTTCTAGTAAATAATTCCAGTAACTTTTTGTTTTCAAAAATAAAGGAACAACTACAGTTTCTTTTACACGGGGTATCACAGAGATGAGGATTTGATATAGAAATGAAAATTCGGAAATGAGTCAGAAAGAGGGTGCAGTGCGAACACAAAAGCAATTTATGTTGGATTACAATGAGCTCGTAAATTTTTTTTTATCAAAAATATCGTACCTCAGATAATATGATACAAGCTTGAACGATGACCTTGGACTACATACACATTGCAAGGTTTCGCTTGGACAGAGTTCAAAGGAAAGGACAGATGTCATTTTGTGCACAAACACATATGCAGATTTAAGTGATCTAATTAGCCATTAAATTATTAAGCCCTCTAATTGCTTGGATAGATATGACAATTATCATACGTCAATATCTCAAAATAGAGATTGAAACTAAAGGCTAGAACACGCACACAATTCAAATAAATTGACAATGTATAAGCAATTGTGAATTTCTAACTTATCTGAAGGTATAGTTCATCCTGTTTAGCTGAAAAAAACCCCCGGAATCTAATTAGGGCTTTTACTCTTGTAAAATCAGTATCATAATATTCCTTACGGTTATAGGATTCTATTTCCTTTTCACGACAAGGAACAATATGAGACTGACTATGAGAATACAAAAGGCCCAGTTCAATTTTTGTATTAAGCCAACTAAACAGGATGAAATGTACCTTTAGAACTACCATGTGATCACGTTACTTCCCTACGTCAACACCAAGTCGCAAAAAAATATAAAAACTATTCTGACATGCAAGTTGTAATTTCCCTCATCTGTTCATGACAAAAGCAAGCGGGAATACGGCAAACAGAACGGAAATTCCTCAAATAAAAGGATAGGCAGCAGACAGGATTATTTATCTCTAATCATCGTGAGATTTCGTCATGGATTAGCCAGTAGGCATTATACACAGATAGTGAAACCTGTAATTTCCAAACTTTGATGTGAACAAGCTACAGAAGTTGGTGATTTAGAATGACAGACATGGACAACAAAGAAGATTACACATTAGGGTCCCAGGTATAACTTCTTCACACGAAACTCAACTCGAAAATTGACCAATAGCATGGCACACATCGGAATAAGTTTATACCCAAGTTTGTACCCAAATAATGCCACAGGATTAGTTAAAGTTTCCAGTCCGAGTCTTCAGTTCGGAGTTCAGGTCCTGGGCACTAAAATGCACTACATGACACACACTTCACGACAGCCTGGCCAACAAAGCAGAAAGTCCAAAAATTTAGAGGACGAAAAAATTGTTGACAGAGAAAATAGCTGCGTAACTAGCCGACACACACAGCACATTGTCCATAAACATTTTAATAGCGTAATTATATCAACAAATATAAAACATGCAGGACAGCCGAGTTGAACAGAACTACAAACTTTATAATAGCATTATCCTTCTTGTCTGAGCGATTACCATAGGGGAGTATTCATGATCCTTGAAACTGGTTCAAGTCTTTATTTAGACAGATCACTTAAATGTATAGTTACTATTGCTTAGTTCAGAAAAAGCTGTGCTGTGGATAAATACTTCTAAATGCCAACCCCTACTTAAATGCACATAGGCACTGAAACCATCCAATTAGAGAGTGACACAGGATTTCAAATTTCTTTTGTGAATAGACAGTGGTGAAATATAACAAACAGTGTGAAATTTTAGGAGATATTCCACATTATTCTACCACTTCAGTACACACAAAAATACTGCTGCAATCATTCAGTGTATAGGAGAATTTGGTAATATTTTCAGTGTCGGCTACTGGAGGCCGCTACTCTTGAGCAGTTCCTCGGAGCTTTTCCTTGTAAGAAAGGTAACAAATACTGTGAAATCATAAAAGATAATGTATGGTAAAATCTTACTAATTAAGGGCTACAACACAAAGACTAGTGAAGCTTTACTAAGCAAAGGAGGAAAGTCGACCACCATGACAACTGGCACAAGAACTTTGACACAACACAACTGTTAGTACTAAGAAACCATTTTTATTAATCTTTTAACACAACAATTACTTTTCAGTAAAAGATGTTTAACTTTAATTTCTTAGTTTTTGGTGGTCAGCTAGAAATTTAATGATATGAGTACATCCCTGTGCAATTAATCTTATTTGAAAATCGATACCAAAATAACGCAAATACCAGAGGAATGTAAGATAGAAATTACTGTCTCTACAATATAATTATTTTTCCGTTAAGGGAATGTGCTGATAATTCACATAAGCAAGAGAAACTGACAAAAATGTTGTTAATAATGGCATAATAAACTTCCATGATAAGCATAATAATTATGGAGATTAGGACAAATTTTGAATAAATCAAAACCTAAATAGATGCACATTTCTACTTAACCAAGACCTTTACTGGTAGGTAGAATTGAAACTTTAGAAAACAAGTAAATGATATCGCTGTAGAGAGCAACAATTGAATGCAAACTACAACCAAGACGACGAGGATGAAAATTAGAACACAATATGGCGGAAACAGCAACATTTTATTTTATCGTAATTTTCAACAAGAGTGAACAAGAAGACAACTTTGACTATTTGAAAAGTTTACACAGTACGGCTGCCGTCAACGATGAAAATTTGAACAATTTTTGGCTATACAGTGAGTGCTAGAAAAGGAAAAATATCAGTTTTGACCATTCTTTTTATTTGAATTAGAGGAAACTTTACCGTTTTTGGTAAACCAAAAATGCAGCAAAAAATCAGTTAATAAAAGAGCAGTGTTCGCTAAATATGAATAACCGGTAAATCATAGCATGAAACCGGTTACATACTCAAGATAATAGTAGAAAGATCATTTGAGACACCAAGTTTCAGAAAGATGTGTCATAGGATACTGGAGCTATGGATCTGAAAATGGTCACCACAGCAATATACACCACATTTTAAAGACTTTTTTCACCAACTATATTCTCTTTCCCGTACAATAACCTTTAGGGTTGCTGTGCCGACACAACAAACGTTTATTGCACGACCATATCAAGACAACTGTACAAAAGACTTTAGACTTGTGCCACATGCAGTGCCCCCTTTTGACAAATAGGACAGTTGAGATTGGCAGGTTCATCATTCAACCCGTTTCTCCTAGACCAGTGCACAAGTTAGAATTTTAACCATGAATTAACAAACAAACCTTTACTCAATGTCTACATTGAATGAATTTAGAAAAGGCAATTATAGCAATTGCCGTACAGGCCAATCACATCTTGACTTTAATAATTATTCATGATGTCACACAGAAACTGATATCATACTGGCCAATCATATCTTGACTTTAGTTATTATTCCTGTCACACAGAAACTGAATGACATTACTCTTATTTGGAGTACCCGGTATATTAATTAGATGTCCGGGCCCTCAATCCCTTGATTTTGGGGCCGAATACCGGCTCCATTCCCCTCTGAAAAGTATTGAAATATCACACATAACTCCCATCATGAGGCCCAAAAATTCCCCTTGATTGAAAAGTTCCCTTTGAGGTTTGAATCACTTGTAACTCACACAAGTAACAATTTGAAAGAGTGTAAAAAGTCAGGTTTGGCTACTTGAGGCAGAGCCCATGAGTGCTTGCAACAGGGTGGCAATGCTTTGATGGTGATCAGGAAGTAGAATTTTCCCTTCACCACAAAATATTCCCTTCTCAGAAGGCACAGGCACCTTTCCCCTCAGATAAACGAGGGCCCTGGATGATTACTAGCTGAGTAAAGGTCAAGAGGTCAAAATGGTATGAATTTGACCAACAATTTAAAAAACATCAAAGCTTGTCGCATGCCTATTCCACCAGGACATTGAACATTACCTTCATATTCAAAATACAACTTGAAATTAGCTTTGACAGTTTCTATTCTACTTTTGTGCGAACTTAAAATAAATTTGATACAGCACAAAAGGCAATGGACCCTAAGTAATTTCTTTAAAATGGACTTGTATCATCTTTTCAAATAAAAATGTATCCAAAATAGCAAATGTAGGTAGTAATAAGTACCAAAATTCAAAAAATGTTCACATCACTTACATACACAAGGGCATTAATATGACATGAAGCCCATGGCCAACCACCAAACTAGTGAAATGAATATCACTTCGCTTTTTTGAAAAATGCTAAAATTTTGTCATTCACTGGAATAAAAATAAGCTGTTTATTCAAGAGATTTGGCAGAGCTTGCTATAAGTCATTAAGTAGTCATCGTTTTAAGACATTGACTAATTTATAAAACAATTGAATATTTTTCTATTTCAAATAACAGATTATTAAGTTTGAAAAGTTTTCATATCGTATGATTTTAACACTCTGTGAAGTTGTATAAACTCATATTTTAGGCCCATACCTTCATATTGACCACTGTTCTGGTAACAATTGAATTATTTTTAAAAACGTTTTATGAAGTAATGCAAACCTCATCGTGATTCAATTATGGAATCTTTTTGTTCACAAACAACTACTTAATCTCAGGGCCACCAGCACCTTACCAAAATCTATAATCCGGATTCTAATGTTATACTTGTTTTTACCGTAAACGTTCGGGTTAACACCCTGGGCGGTTAAATTGGCAAATCCAAAAATTTGGGAGTGGGCGGTTAACCAGACATGGGCGCTTAAACGTGAAATTTCAAGAAATCAGGGGTGGGTGGTTAACCGAACATGGGCGCTTATTACGACAAACAACCGCCCAGGGCGGTTAATCTTACCTCATGATCCCAGTCCCCACACGTAGTTGGAACGCGTAGCACTTTTTCGAGCTTTCGCCACGTCGCCAAATGACGGTAAAAATGCCATAACAGCGGATGATCCCAACAAAGGATCTGTTGCCCTCAGATTAATTATTTCAATTTACAAAACTGCTGAGTAATAGCCTGTGCCGTTCTGCCGTCTTGTTAGAGCTGTACCTGTAGAGCGCAGACGACTATGCAGCGCTCCACTTGGATAGCAACTATCCTCACTGACGTGGTGACAGTGCAAAGTGCGCGCGTGCAAGCTTCAAATGCTGCCTAGGTCACAGCAGTCACGAGTTAGTTGTCAAATTCTGAGTTAGAGAGCAGTTTTAAATTATTTGTAATTAAAGTTTGAAAAACTAATTCAGGTGTTTTTTTGCGTTTGGGATGTTTATGTTCGAGACTCCGTGATTCAATGACATTTTCAACGTAAGGTTCTACGGCTGTTTTATTTTGACCGCCCGGCGGAGGTTGGCAGACATAAGCCAATCGTCTATCAAAAGTTACCGCAAAGGCATTACTCAAAAAAGTGCTTAAGATTTTTATGTTAAAAAATACTAACACTATAAATGGGATAGTAGAGTCTGAGAAAGAAGTAGTTCATACACAAGTACCCGAGTCGGTAAAAATAATTAAAAGACGAAGCCCCCATTATTTGGGTAACCGGCTCCAGTGGTTTGTCGGTGTTGTTGGAAACAGGACTCAGCGCTAGGCATAACGAGCTGCAGGTCGCAATGGCGACCTGAATTTTGAAAATGCTAGCCGAGATTTTGGTCATCTTGTATTTAGTCATAACATGCGACCTGAAACTTTCAATGTACGGGCCACGGCATTCATATGTGATAAAACGTCACAAAACAGCGATGTTTCTATTCATTGTTAAACGATCAACTTACAAAATTTTGTGGTGGAAAAACACATTTTTATTTTACATGCAAGATTTCCAGATTACCTTATTATATAACCTACAATATCGTACTGCGACACTGTTCGGTACCGCTGTTTGCGAGCAATGTCCCCGCAAACGATCGCGACTTGGAAATGTTGGCAAGTAATCGGCCTTTTCAATATGCGTATCGTTTTTAATGGCAAAAGACAGCGGCAAACAGATTCTCAAGACCTTCTTTCCGGGGTTGAGCGCGCGCATATGAGTCACCTGTCAATCACATGTGCAGTCAAGGTAACTTGCACTCCAGAGCGTGGGAACTCACGCCAAAGTCGCACATCAAAAGAAAACAGCGACAGCGGCTTGACTGTAGGTTTAAGCTGACCGGGTATTTATTTGACCCTGAACTTGGGCCTCCTGCTCTTTAAAAAAAAAAACTTACCCCAAAACTGCAACGCGAAGTCTCAGTTCTGATAATTCGGGGCTCGATGTTCCCTAGGCCCCAGGGGTTCACCCCCTCCCACTGCTGCCAATTGACCTATCGCAAGCTCCGCCCCCTTGTGTAATGTTGACTAACAAAGTTTTACCCCCGTGTTGTTTGCCGGGTAAAACATCGGCTTGGAAACGAAGGTGCGCTAATAATGCTGTGTTCTAAATGGTCAGTTAAGCAGTCACTCAAAATCCTGGCGATAGGTCAATTTTCAGTCTGCCTACGTTGTAGATATTTCAAACTCAAATGAGAAGGATTTTGTTCCGGTTGAAACTAGCCAGTGAAGAAACAAAATTATTCGGGAGGGCTAAAAAGGCAGGTAGAAACAATATTCACAAAGTTAAGGGAATTCTTCAAAATCCGAGAGCTTCCCACCTAAAGCGAATTAGGAGTGTCGGCAAGACCAATGTCACCTTTCTTTGGCTTTATTTTTTCGAATATATGTTTTATCCAGAGCACTGCAGATGGAAACTTAGGGCGGCAGACGGCACCACTGAAATTGTAGGTATTGAAGCCGGCGGGGTTCTTACTTTTGCGAACATGGGAAGAAAATAAAGTGGCAAAGCGTTCAAGGTATTACATTTTAAAGCAAATCCATGACCCGGGACAATAATTTGTTACTTGTACTATAATTCACATTGCCAAACGACTGTCTTTGACGCTGTCATTGCATTCTTTATTATCATCGATTTTTATCTAAAAATGGGTAATCCCACGTAATCATCAATCTTCAAAAGTCCGGGATGGGCGCTTAACTGAGAGGTGGGCGCTTAACTGGAAATCTTCAAAAATTGCAGAGGGGTGGTTAACCGAGCAATGAGCGGTTAAATTGAAAATCTACCTAAAGTAGGGGATGGGCGGTTAAGTGAGCATGGGCGTTAACCCGAACGTTTACGGTAAATATACGGAAACTATAAACTACTGAGTGAATGCAAACCTGCATCAAGGCGTGGTAGTTCCCACCAAAAGTACAAAAGGTGGGTTTTAAGTCAAAAAATGTTCACCGACTTCCGAAACACGCCATTTGGGTGTGCTGACACGCAACTTTCAATTGCATTGATATATTTATTTATTTATTTATTATGATATTTAAAATGAAGTGGCATCTTCAGTGATATAAAACAGTAATATAATACAATAAAGTAATGAAACAAAAATAAAATGCATGTAACACAGATACAAGTAAAACAGGCTGAGAATTAAGATAATAAATAAATGACGAAGGTTCGTGAAAATTGGATTCAGAGAGATAAAATAAATAAAGATATATCAGTCTAAACAGTGAGAGTATTTACAACAATGAAAAATGACATAATTGAGACAGGTAGGGTGCAAAATGATTCCGTAAATTACAGCCACTTTTCAATATTAAGTTTGAAAGTATTAATTAATTGAATCGGACCATTTAACTTCTGGGCTAAGAGAGTTCCATACTGCAGCAGCAGCAAAATAAAAGATCTTTTGCCGGTCTCGGTTTCAATTTTTTAAAAGAAACGTTACCAGACCGTGTAGAATATACAGCTTGACTGCTACTGAATTTGCGGCTGCGATATGCTGGAGCCAAGCTATTGACACATATGTATGCAAAAGTCAAAGAGATATTCATTTCTTTATTTTACTTTCATAAATCCAAGCTTGGAATACAAGTCATCGACCCTGGTGTCCCTAATTCTAGTACCCAGGATAGCCCTGGCAGCTCTATTTTGGATTACTTGGAATTTGCTGACAAATTTGTCACTGGTATGCCCCCAAACTGGTAAACAATAATCAATATGAGGCTGAATAACAGAATGGTAAAGTGTCTTGAGAGTGCTTACATTAAATTTACCTACTAGACGTTAAAGTACACCGATTTTCTTTTATAATTTTGTTGTGATGAGATCTTTGTGCATATTAAATATAAGATTGGGATCTAAATAACCAAATGACGTAAGTTGACTGCTTTACAATGACTGTTGTGCGACTGCAAAACATGATACAGTTTCCAAAACATAACTGATTGTTCCTGTGTCATTTCCCAGCATCCCCTGGAGCTTTTTTCAAAATCTCTCCTCCATGTTTTGGTTAAAAAAATGTTAGCTGACTGACCTTTGAGTGATTGACAAATGTTCGAAGTCCAAAACCTGCCAGCTTCCTTACATGAATTATTTAAGGGAAGTAATCGTATAATAAGACAATTATTGACTTTCACACTCGGTCAATAAGAAAATCAGTAAACCAGAAAATATATGAAAGCTGGTAAAACACCAAGCTGATGTCGCACAACAAAATTAATCCATTTTCAAAAGAATTTCAACAATTAATTCAATTGCAGGTGACTTTTCGGTAAGTTACTCACGTAAATTTCGAATTTTTGTCAGAGGTGCCTCGGAAAACATTTGAAGATTAGTACTAGACAAAACATGTAAATTAAAACTCACGACTCCCTTAATTTATAGAAAGACCTGTTGCACCAACAGAATTAAAATCCCAGCAAGTAGGTGAATTTAACACCAGAAAATTGACTTTGATGTGTTGTGAAAACTGAGCTTCAGAGTCACTGGAGTAATAAGAAAGTGTTTGTGACAAAAACAGCATGTGGCATTGTTAAGTAGTTGAGTTGGTGTTTTATTAAAAAATTCAACATTTTACCACTTTTAGCACTTAATTTCATTACTATTTGAACGTAAACACGATTCTTCATTGTTAAAAAATCACAAACTTTCAAAGTACTTTGATGAACCAAGCATCAGCAGCTGATATCTTCAGTGTCCGTCAATTACTGAGACAAGTAGGAATGGTTCGGCTAACTTCCAGTAATTGCATCAAATCTTGTCTTGTACTAGAAAAACTTAAAGATATCTCAAACCTTATTCACAAAACTTGGTCGGTGTTACAATATTTCACACATATCTAGCAAAATACCTTATATTTATTTTCAGAGAACTTCAAATATGAAATATAAACCGTGTAGCGAAAAAAGATTCAGCAGAACCACCTTGGAACCACACGATCACGTGGAAATTTGTTTACTACTCATCCAAAGTCAAAGGTTACAGGGCTGTCACTCAAACTGAATCTCCCACCAGGCACAGAGCAGCTACGAATCGCATGTACCTTCAGTTTTTTCATTCACTGAATATCCATAAACAAATAATGAGTCAACGAGGTGTACATGTAAAAGAAAGATGCCGGGGAAAAACAAGACAAAACGTAGTTTTGACCCTCTGGTAGTTGTACATCTGAACGCATACAACCGTTGAAAACAAATGCTCCGAGTTACCGCACGCCTCTGTGACTTTTTGTTCACGGACACCCAAATTCATTAATTTGATACGTAATTTGATATTTCCTACTTCTATCTCAAGTTCACGATGCGATTTAACCACTGACTTGATTTCTGCTGTCCATTTCATAACTGGTTTTGTATCAGTTTGCCAGCACATGGTGGGTATAACAATGAACTGATGATCTACTTTTAATTAGGTCAACAGTTGATCCCGCCTACTGGACCAGAGACCGTCACAAAATTAACGTTTTAGCAACAACGAAGTTAATTGTGGCATTGCAAATTCAATTGACATAGCGAGTGAACGTTGAAACAGTGAACATAGTTACGGCATGATAGTATAAGTTAAACTGAACGAAAACAAGTTTTCACCGAACAATTAAGCTTGAGATTTTCATGTCTCACAACTTAATTGGATTTTTCTCAGCTTCGGCAAATCGACATAATTTGAACTTAGGAACACGACTTCTCGGAAACGGCTCAGTGGATTTCGCAGAAACTTTCCATGCTTGATATTTATTCATCAGTCACAGAAACAGTGTTATAATACATACTTGTACTAGATGACAAAGAACGGTTAGAATGGAGGGCATTAAAGAAGGCTCGAGATGACTTTCAGTCAGAAAGGGAATATACAGAGTAAACACATTTATTAATACAGCTTCCCAGTAAATATATATCCAATTAACTTTGATACAAGTCAGCTTAATAAGGCCTAATGTGAGGAGTGGCAATAAATGGGATTTACTATCAGTGGAAGTCCTCTGCTGCATTAAGTTGGACAATTGTGATTTAATTAGTACCGCATGGTCTGTGACAATGGATTAGTGTGTCCCAGAGGGGGCAGTGCACTGCAGCGGTAATCAGTTTAGGCTCACGTCACTTAAGGATTAATTGAATCGATAAGCCACACCAGGGATTCATTCTTATACACATCACCATGAGAGTGTGTGAGAGTGAGTGAGTGAGTTTGGACAAACTTGTGAGAACAGTGATTGAAAACCTTTGTTGCTTGAAGCCCACACAGCAGTAATTAGGAGAAGATATATGGTAATTCTCCACAAAAATAATTACTAAAACTGTCATTTTTCTATTTCCAAAGGCTGATTACATCACTGCAAACAACGGAAATTTAACCAAAAGTTGCATTATGGCATATACATGAAGTATGCTCGTGGTGGACTTAAATTTTATTAATCTTTATTTTTGTGGAGAAATTTGACTAGAGTTTCACTTGTCGGCAACAGTGTGTGCTAAATAAGTGAAAAATTGGCATATGCATCAATTTCATCTTGTCACAAAATTAGACAGGTCTCTTCGTCCATAATAGAAGACAGAACCCTTGCAAGAGAGGTTTTCATAAAAATAACTTTTATTTCATGAACAAATCCAAAGTTGCATAAAAGAAAAACGAAATGATAATTTGTAAAAGTAGTGTTTTGAGACTTCATCTTGAAGATTTATATAAAACGAAATTAGGTCATTTTATTGATATTGCTGTTTAACTATGAATGCACCTTTTTTGTTAAATTTTACTCAAGACACAGCCACACGACCCAGTCAATGGCAGGCTGGTATAAAGTCAGGCTTTCTACTACTACAAAATGTATACTTTAACTGAATAATATTTCATAATTTTGTACATATTTGGGTGTGTTCATAAGTGTGGAGCTATGTTCATGAGTGCACCAGCCGTGTTGTTCTGGTAGACAGCATACTCCCTTGGCAACTGGAACTAAACTGCAGACAACCAATGACGACCAATCAGTTCGTCTCATGGTTAAAAATCATTTCTAATCTGACCAAAGACCAACATCTAAATGACTTTATATTGACTGAAAGAGGCCTAAATTAATTTTTTAACCAAAAGTTTTGTTATTCGACAGATGGCGCCCGTTTACTGGTCCTTTAAATTCCCCAAGTATCAGTCCAAAACAAAACTCAGGGGATAACAAATTTAACAAATAAAAATAAATAAATAAAAATACAAAATTCTTTAAAAACATCATACAACAATGACAACAAGTTCAAATAGTGTCAATGATGCTGTGAGATGACACAACATTCCAAGTTCTGATGCCTGACTGATGCCTGGCAATAGCTGCCACCTATTGACCAGCAGGAACATTACATTTTGTGCAGAGTGGTTTTTTCTCCTCAGAGAGGTAAGAGTTGTTTTAGTTTGTGCACTTGAACCTTCACATAAGCCGGATAAGTTGATAAAATCGATCAGTCCGGTTGGATTTGACTGATGCAAGTTTTATTGTATGGGTAACTTGAAGACAACTAAAACTGTTCGTGAAGAAAACACATACAGACAATATACTCCACACTGCTGTTATCAAATTAGGTTTTGTTTACAAATGGGGTATTGCCAAACAGGAAATAGACCTAATTTACACGGCAGACATTAAAATCCAAAGCGAGGCTCACTGCGATAAACAATGCGGAAGTTAAATGCGTGAATTAAATGGCCGGTCTTTCGAGTCCAACCTGGATATTAAATCTTAAAAATGTGTCGATAATTAACCGCAGAGACGCAGAAAAATACATTAGAGAACAAGTCAATGCACCAAAGAGTTGTCTGACAACAGGGTATAAGGTTTTTTCAGAAAACTAGGTTCGAAACATGAAAAGTAATTATGACCAAACTGCGGCAATCGTAGTGTTACGGATTAGGTATTATGCTGGATAAACGGTTACGTTTTTTCTTGTAAATTGTCGATAAAAATGCTTTCTACACGAACCAGGTCATCTTCTTGTATTGTTGGCGAGCTGAAGATATATTCGACAGTGGTGGCTCATCTGGTTTAACTTGTTGATCAAGAATATTTATATCAAGCATAGCCTAGCCCGCCCTGTGATCCTGGTGAGGTAAGGACTACCGGGACTAACAGTTGATTTGTCATTGATCTGGAAGTCTAGAATAACTGAAGTTATTAAATATATTTTTATTAAAAAACAGGCTCGTAATTGAAAATAAAATTATTTGACCATTTTTTAAATTAAAAAAAATAAAAATTGGAGCACAGCCCCAGAAATCGCTTTCACATTATATCCAGGTTCTCATTCACTCCCTTGCACACACTCACGAGTAATTATTTTACCATCAATTCTGCTTTCTTGGTTTTAACAATTCTTACGTCTATTTCATGTGTTAGGTTTCAATTCAATCTGGACCAAGTTGAATTTTAAAATTAAAACACCAAATTCGATCGTCCAAAGCATAACCTCATTTTAGAGCTCAATTTCAGTTAACTGGACAGAGCAAGCATAGTAATCATATTTCTTCAGGGGCCTCGTTCATCGGAGGGGAAAGGTGCCCGTGCATTCTGAGAGGGAAATAATTTCGCCGAGTGAGGGGGAAAATCTACCTCCCGATCATCATCAATAGCACCCCCGTCCTGTTGCAAGCTCTCATAGGCCGTGTCTCAATGTGCTCTTTCAAATTGTCACCTGTGTGTCGGTTACAGGTGATTTGAAATTCGGAGAGAACTTCACATTAGGGGAATTTTTAGGCTTCATGGGGGGAATTTCGAGGGACTTTTCAATATTTTTGAGAGGGGAATAGGACCGATATTCGGCCTAAAATAGAAGGATTGAGGGCCCTGTCCGTTTGGAAAGAAAAATGCATCATGTTTCAACCCTTAGTGACTGCCACGAAAACACAGCCTGGCTGGCGGAAGATTCTCCGGTCCGATGCTTGGCAACCGAGATGCGACAAAATATGACCCGACTTTTCGAAAACAAAAAAATTTTACACGGACATATTTTCCTTAGTCGCGGCATATGGCAACGACCCAACGCTTCCGAATCTCAACGTCCGGCGTGAATTAGGTCTATACGTAATTTTGAATTTACTAAACAAAGATTTCTCTGTTTTCGTAAGTGGAAAAACAGGTTCTCTACAAGTAAAAGTATTGGTAGCGTGAAAATCTAACAAACTCTTGATCGAGCAGTGTTACTTTCACTTTTTAAATTACTTTTGAGCAAGTAAAAGTGAAAGTAAATTGTAAAGAAAAATAAGTTCTATAATGACTGTATGTTAGTGACATGTACACTTTTCTGCACTATTTGCACTATTTGCACTATCTTTTTTACTAAGCAAGAACAAGAACATTGATACAGCACAACTATACGTGTTTAGCAAGATGTCATTGAACACTATCACTTATAGAGGTGGAGCAAACAGCACCTGATTGTCTTGTTCAATGACAACGCCACGCTTCATTGAACCCAAAACAATGTCAAGGCACAAGTGTACTACGAATGATCATCACCGACTATGGTATTGTGATCAGACAGAGTGGATACTGCAGCAGTCAAGCATGGTCACATCTTTTTGAACGTGTAAGGCAGTGTAGAATTATTTACTCTACGCAAGCCGAAGTTTTCAGCTCAACTGGTGTTCTACAAAGGCATCAATTGGGAAAATTCTTTTGTTTTACTTCCTGTGTTTTGTACAACTTGCCTCTCATCTTGCCACCAATTTTAGGGAAAGCAAATGCTTTAATGTTATCTTTCGTAAACAGGGAAAAAAAGAGGAAAATTTCCCAGGTGATGTATTGTTCCACAAATAAATAGGCTTGTGTGATAGAAATGTTTTTTGTGTTATAAAATTTAAGTGAAATAAATGTTTTTGAATGAATAGACCCAAGATACTGATAAGAGACGAAAAAAGTGGAAACCGGAAATCAAATAAGAGGAAACCAGACACCAAAAAAGAGGAAATCCTTTTAAATGAGGAAAATTCCAAGACCTTAGTAATATACAGATCCTTGGCTGTCTCACAAAGACATTTTCAGTCTCAATTACAGTAGTCCTGGTTTGTATTTACTACCCATACAGCAACAGGATGTGATGTAAATGGCCCAACAAAAAGCCTGCATCTTGCTTCTGTGTTCACTTCCATTAAGCAAACACAATGTCCGACTCACAACTGAACGCAGTCTGTGTCGGTCATTCGAGTTTCCTGAACGGACATGAATGCAGAACCAAGATGCACTTCTTTTGCTGGGCCGTTCACAGTCACTTTCTAAACACACGCCAAGGGAAAAAATAATTAACTCCAAAAACATCTTTCCAAGAAAACAAGAATCTGTAATTTCCAGCAAATGTAACACCAAAAAGGGTTGTTTTCCTCTATAAGAGTAAGCCTAGTAAATGGTCACCAACTTCATAAACTTGTGAAGAGTCAGACTGTAGTGACCTATATCCCATCAACTGTTGACAATCTAAAATCAAGCATGTAAACATGAGGTGCATGTTTGGCTGCAAACAGTTAAACATGTGAGAGGATATCATACCTTGTCGAAGCACCAACGCCCATTCATTGAACAGAGGGCCACAGCAGCACTTTTAGGGTCTGAGAACTCAACAAAGCAGTAGGGATCACAGCCGGGCTGAAAAAGATGTGTGTTCGACTCTTTAAAATCATAGGTCTGGGGATAACAGTAGGCGTACACCTCTAAAACTTTCTAAAAAGGTCAGCACCTGTAACTTTCTAAAAAGTTCAGCATCTGTATCAAGAGGAAAGTGCACATTATCAGAGTTACTCTTTCGAGTGCGAGGGTTTTGCCAAAAAAGTATGTGCGACAAAACAAAAAATATCATGTTACATCTGACGTATGTCCATGTGTGCTCAACCAGGATCCTTCCTAGAAAATAAAGTGCCACTTTAACATTGGTAACAGGGTACGAGTTAAAACAGGCTGTTCTTACAAGAAACAAAACAGTTGCTAAGTCGTTCCCTAAAAATGTTTATGAACTAACAGAACAAGCTAACCATGTAGACGAGGGGTTCCAGTAATGATACATGTGATTCATTTTCCAGCTGCACTACAGATCAACTGATTGTGAAACTGATAATTAACATGTGTCTTAAGCTGGCATCAGACAATTGCACGTTTAAGCTGCATTCAACAGAGGGCGCCGGAGCAAGAGTGCATACACAAAACTGCTAGAGAATGTACAGTTCTGTTATGCCTCATCTACGAGGGTTCACTTCTCCCACCAGAAATTGCCCAAATTGAAACAACTACAGCATACAAGAGAAGGAAGGGAGTCCTATAAAGCTGTTGCCTAGTTCCACCATAATGTAATGTGTACAGGTGTTATTGATTCACCTGACCCTACAACAGTAACTTATGATTTGAACTACTTACCATCAAAAAAAAACTGGGTGGAGTTCATCAACGCTAGGATCTTGCTAAAAACTAGCCAAAATCATATGTTCTCATTTGAAATACATGGCAATATCTCACATAATCTCGCAAAGTCTTGCTTTTTGAGTGAGGTCCTAGCATTACTGAACTCTACTCTGGTCTCCTCTTTGTTCTTTAATAAGTTAGAGTCGATTTCTGGGGCTCAACAATAACTGAGAGTTTCTTATTGCCTGACACCATGCTCAATAATTTACCTCGTCACGAGGGGTTATTTCATGGTCTCTAGCAATAAAAAACTGTCCAAAAATCACCCCGCCTCGTAAAAGTAAGGAATGGGATAAAGTGCTTAAAATCACTAATTTTGTATTAAAAACACCAAAACTGAGAACACCCGCAAACATTACTTGACGACATGTTAATTACCTAATCTCAAGATGCAAACAATCGTTGCTCGATACATACTGCATAAAATCGGACAGCCAATCACAGCACTAGTAATCCTTCACTGCATTCACTGTGAATATTCGTCAAATATTGCTGCTCGTTATCCCATGGTTTATGGTATAGCAAGGAAATGCGAAGCATTGCATATGTGGTGGTTGTGACAGCTTAGTATTTCACCACGCTGTGGCTCTTTTCACTTTTTTTGGGACATCAGAGAAGCACGGATTTGACACAAGTTAGTACAAGAAACTTGAGTGTTCATACGTTACACTCATGTCCGTGGAGCTAAGAAACTTTTAATAGAATTCGTTTTTTTATTGCTTTCTCGTTTTTGGACAGTGAATTCATGACTGTGATAAGTAATGCTATAAAAGGAGATGAAATGTAAGTCACTTGAAAACGAGGTAAATGGTGGTTATAAGCACTGTAAAACCAGTTTTACGAACACAAGTGGTCTACATGAAAAGTTTTAACTTTGATTAATTTTTTTAATGGAAGATGGGTTTATAGCAGCTTTGATGAAAAATTATACCCTGACAGCTACTGGTAACGGTAAAGGAAGGCAATGACTTAACTGATGACACCATAGTTAATTCACAGCCACAAACGAACTTAACAGCTGGCA
This sequence comes from Phoronis australis, assembly GCA_002633005.1. Taxonomy (NCBI): domain Eukaryota; kingdom Metazoa; phylum Phoronida; family Phoronidae; genus Phoronis; species Phoronis australis. Next base: position 633,275 of record NMRA01000010.1, read on the forward strand.
CAACCAAACAGGCAGTCCATAGGTTTGTGATCTTGATTCCACTTACCTCATGGATAAGTTTACATGTTTCAACCTTTCCGAACTGACCAAATAAATAGGCAATGAAATCTTCTGTTACAGATGGGTCAAGGCTGCCAACGTACCTGGAACAACAATTGTGGAAATGCTTGAGAATAAGACGGGGAGACATTGGTCGTTCAAACACTAAGACTGATACGTAAGGTAAAATCTAAATCTAATGGCTTTCGGATTTCATTTTTTTCAGTTCCATCTACTGAGTAGGCGAGGATCTTTAACATTATAACGACGTTGGAGCATAGTGCACTGTAAACTTAATGCCACTAGCATGCTGTCATGTGTTGCTCTTTTCCTGTCTGAAAAACGTGCAACGTTTGTCAATAAATAAAATTTCTTGCATATATTGAATTTCGTGGTATATTCAAGCATAAGAGCAGCCAGATAGATATTCTGAATAACACAAGCAACAAGTTTCAACATTTTTGTCACTAGGTTCCCATTTGAGGAGACAGTGTGGCCTAGTGCGATAGGTTCCCACTTTCTGTGCTTAAGGTCATGGGTTCGAGTCCCACTGGGCGACACTGCTAAACCCTTGAGTCAGGTTTCAAGTTCCTCAGCTTGGTTTTATGTATATATTAATAAAGCACAAAAATGGTTCTAGGTGGTCATTGCAATGGACCTAAAGTGCGACCTGGGCACATCTGGTACAAAGTGTACCAGACGACTGCTTGCAATTATTTTTTTGTTCCCATTTGCTGTCAGTCGCACTGACGGTACTTCTCGTGCACTCTGTAAGTACATGTCACTGTTGTGAGGTCATAACAACACTCGAGCAGTAAAGGTGCTTCAACCATGTTGTTGAAGACTGGATTTGTTCACACTTGTAAAGCGTTTCAATGTGTTCTTTTGAATCTAGCACTTCTAAGAAAAACAAACAATACCAAAGCCATATCGGACAATAACTTTAATTACTAAACGTTCCAATGCCCACCGACACTTGATTGACAACACAGCCATGTGTGTATCTCAGTGTACATCAGTGTATATTAGTGTACATCACTGTATATCAGTGTACATCACTGTATATCAGTGTACATCAGTGTATATTAGTGTACATCACTGTATATCAGTGTACATCAGTGTTGCACTGTATATCTTTAAAAACAGCACATGAAGAGCATGACATACAGCCTTGAGATCAACATGTCAAGTGTTTATCTCACGTTGCACACTATTTTGATAACAGCGAGATACAATGGTTGAGAGCAGCTTGAATGCTACGCTGGACAGCGAAAATACACTTAACAATGGTACAGAAATGGACTTAATATAAATGCTCAGATTTTACCCAAAACGCAGACTAATTACTGCACGGTAACGAGTTCCATAAATACAGAAAGGTTGGCACCTTTTTTGTGTTGCATCTTCTTTCTGAAGTCAGCATAGTTGACAACATTCCAAACTGAAAAAGCAGGATACCTTAATCTAGGTAAGCCTACGACAAGATGTCTGCAGCAACACTCAGAGACATCATGCTGCTTTTTACTTCAGTTTGCAACTGGGAAATAGAAGTTATAGTGCAATGAAAAATATACAAAAATATGCAGCCACGGAATGACACAATGGCGTGTCATATATATATTGTCGTGTATGTCAAAATGCGGGACATTGTGATTTTGTGGTAGTACGCAGCTTTAAAAAGTAGGACAGTCCCACCACAAAAAAAGACAGTTGACAACTTCGTTTCAGTGCCAAGCAGATCAATCTTCATCTAGTTTTTTTGACGGACTGATCTCGCTTACCGAGTCGGCAAGTAATAAGCTTACATAAAAAAGTATACGAGATAATACATGCTATAAAAAAATATTGGGTAGTGATTGATTAAATCAAAGGCATTTTGCCGCTTAGTTCGTGCTAAATTGTTTTTTTTTCTACATCCACAAAAGAATGAATCCAGGATGTACGAGTTATGAATTTTAATATTTATTCAATAAATTTCATCAATGAGAATGTGTGGTAGTAGGGAACATCAGACAAATAACTTTAAAGTATTGTGTGGTGCTAGTTCTCAGACAATCCCATACAGGTGTAGGAAACACGTAGCCCCTCGGTTGGCCATTTAGGGGCTACAATACTTCCCATAGCTTTCTGTACGAATTTCGTCCCATATATTTTAAACGGGCAATAGGCCAAATCTGGCCACCGATTTAGAGTTTTCACCTCGTCAAAAATACATTCCACACCTAAACTATCACTTAAGAAAGAGCTCACTTTCTTAAGTGGTCCTTTCTACTTCTACACGTCTTCGATGAAGCTTAGTTATGAGAATTAAGGCGACTTTGGCGAAGGATTCCAACTCCACTTTTTTGGTTATCGTTAACTTTTTCACCACGCGCACATTAACCACAAAGTATTTCAACTGAGTCACGTGAGTTAGGCAAAGGCTAGCGCAAGACTAGCGCGTGACGTCACGTGACACTTGCAAAATAGCATGGGAAGGTATCAGGTGAAATTTGTAAGATTTGTGTCCCTTGGACGTTTTATGTCAACATGCGTGACTTCAGGTAACTTCCCCAAAATGGCTCCCGGTAAGAGAAACTCGCCGCGAACCGCGACAGATTTTCATCGATTTGTTCAAATTATCTTGTCTGAATCGTCTCCAGACTTATGGTATGTGTTGATTATAACTCCATGTGCATATATGCATGTTTCATGTGATTTTGCTTCCTGTGTTTTGAAATTCGTAGCATTTGTGGGGACGTACTATCGCCCCTGTATGCCTGCGGCATCCAGGTGGTGCCAATGTGGAATTGCTCATAGTGTTTTACCCACACATGGAACTTTGATCAAGTTCTAAGGGATGTGTTGTAGATGTGCTTCCGGTGAATTATATGAGCCTCTGTTAGCTACTCGCTAATGGGCAATTGCCCATTAGCTGAATGGTTAGCACGCTTGCCAGTTTTATGGGGGTCGCGGGCTCGATTCCCGAGTCGGGTGATCTCGGCTATTACTACAAATGGCGTAGTTGGCAAACGGATGATCTACCGATGAAGCACTGCCAACTAGTACCCACGGATCTCGGGACGGCGCGTGTGGAAGGTTCCAGTAGTCAAGGACCTGTATGAGAGACTACCTTGTGTTCACCTGTGTTGTGGTGGTAAAGGTACCAAGGGACGTTGATGACCTGTATGCGAGACATCCTGGTGTTCACCTTCCTGGTGGCGTGCCTGTTCCGTAGGGAAGGGGGGAATGTTGTAGATGTGCTTCCGGTGAATTATATGAGCCTCTGTTAGCTACTCGCTAACTCGCTAACAGGCAATTGCCTATTAGCTGAATGGTTAGCACGCTTGCCGGTTTTATGGGGGTCGCGGGTTCGATCCCCGGGTCGGGTAATCTCGGCTATTACTACGGATGCAAACAAAGAGCTGTTTGGATACTTTATTTAATTACACTTTAAACTATACCTGGGATACCACTCAAGACAAGTCAACCAACTTCTGATTGACATAAGTAGCAGCTACAAAATTCGTCTCGGCCTCTAGACAAGTTGTTTCTCATCTTGGAAAACTTTCTTTACAAGCCTAGAAATCGCATTTAATTTGAGTGCGAGAATAATTTGAGATAATGTCAAGCGGTCTCAATCAAAGGCTGTTTTGTGATGGAAGGCAGCTTAAAATCAAATCCCAACAAATAGAAGGCAACATGAACAAGAGTGCTTTCCTTGTCTGCCGATGGGGACTAGCATTTGACAATGTTCCTGATACAGAAAAAAGCTTGGTTTATACGGATACACGGCTTTTCCAGGTTCAATTCCCTTATGAGGGTTTGATTTGACTAGAAAATTAGTGCAGCATTAACGATGTAAAACAACATTTGGTCATTTCTAGCATGTGATTGTGGACGTTTTGTCGAGCATGTTGTCGAGTGTTGTGATGTGTCAACCGGCTACAAAAGTACAAGATGTTGGCTTACGGTCACCGTATTTATTCTGAAAGTACTCACAGTGTGCGACCTTTGACCTCATCATCGCCGTGTTCTCCGTGATTGTGTTGAAACATCGGCAAAGATATAAAATTGGTGATCCTAAACGCTTTCAAACGATACGGGAAATAGTTTTCGGAATGGAAATACTAAACCCGATGGTACGCATGTACAATTGGAATTGTGGGTAAAGTGTTTCCGGTACCACCAGGTGACCGATAGATGTCGACACTGGCACATTCAGGATGGGGCCTTCCTTCCTCACGAACATTTTTTCGGGAGCTCAATTGATTCCTCATAATCCGCGATTCTTTTCCTAAACAACACCACAATTATTTTTTATGGTAAATTGATTTCTTTTCTTAAGAATACAGGCACCGCCTTTGTGTCCGGTGTGCAGCTTATAGCACTAGTAGTGAATGCGGACGGCAGCCAGTTAGCTCGGCCGAACACTGAATTCGCAGTTAAGAATTTGTGGCCAGCGCACACTCAGAGAATGCAACAAAGGCAAGGAATATTGCGAGACCGGTTTTGTGAGAGCTAAATTAGTCCTATAATTCGCTTTTCGTTTTTAAATAGATGACGGAAAATTGCAACTTTAAACGGGCCAACACACTGAACGTCGCCTTCGTGCCATTCAATTTACATTGCTGCCCCCTTTAGTCCACCACAACACTGACAATGGAAACAAATATTTTTTGTGAATTTTTTAATCATAGTGAGTCATGTACTGTATCTAGTAAATGACACTGAAGCCGGAAAGTGCTGCGATTATAAACAATGTACATACCACTCAGGATACTCTTTTCATGAACTGAGGCCTTGATGATGGTCTTGTTCGTCTAGGTAGTGAAGTCAGTGATGGCAAATTTATAAATTAAAAAAACACTTCTGGAACTTAATTAATTAAGAGACATACTTCAGGAGCCAATTCTGGGTGAATTAAACCAAACGGTCTTGCAAAATGATAACTAAGCTGACTCAAAGATAGACCCCCGATTTTAAGAATTATGTTCCCCCAGTCAGTTGGTTTGTTGCAAAGGGCCCCCTGGCCTTTGTAGTGTTCCTAACTTGTGAATTGGCCCTCATATAGATCGGCAAATTTAATCGAAATTGCATTCCTCTAGTATACTACAGGCGGCAAAAGTACCTCAACACCGTGAATTGTACTGCACAGTACCCCACCGTGACAGACATCTTAAGGCCGTTTAATTTGTTTTGGCTCAACTCACGCCCGTCAAGTCTCAGCAATGACGTCAAAACTGTGTTAGATTTCCCAGTATCCTATTTGAATCCCCCGGCCCATGGAAAATTGGTCGCTATTATAATGACCAGTTTAAAGAGCGAACGTCAAATCGTTTGAAATTCCTTCAGTTTCCTTGTTTTGTATGTTTGGATCGGGAAGGGCATGAAAGCCACCTTTTTTGTCTTGTGATTATTATTGATTTGAGTCTTCATAAATAGCCTACAGAACCCTAGAGTTCTGTTATATAAACTGCATTGCCGTGAGTGACTGATAGAAGTGACGTCACATTTTTACGCGGCTCTTAAGATATCCTATCGCGCATTTGCTCTTGTCGCCCAACCTCACACTCTCTGAAATGGGTTCAGTTGTTGAGGGATTATTGTTGTTTTATCACGAGTATGCTGTTGTGACTGACTAAATGGTTCATGTGTTAAATGAAAATAAATATCCGTAAATAAAACAACAAAAATGGATCAGTGATCATTTACGTATACTTATTCTACTTTTCGACACACAAGTGTATCCTTTAGAGGATCTGGATCGTCTCTTTTAGTTTCGGATTTATTTTCTACGTTATGAAAATATACTTACGAGTCGTATACATATAATATGGGCGTTTGTGCGTGGGTCAAGAAAAAATAAAACTTTAAGGTCACTATGTAAGTCTAAAACCCGAAAAATTCTCCGGACATGCTTTGGCTAACTTTCACACATTATGACTGATGCCCTGCTCCTCAAAACCCTCTCTAGAAATCATTTTTAAAATGTTCCAATTTTGAAAGAGAAACTGCTAAAATAGGACTTCTTAACTACAATTGTTAAGAAAAACAAATGGTAGTCGAGAAAATTACAATATTTTGAAATCACGGGGTGATAAGGGTGTGAAACATCTGTTCTATTTACTGGATGAAAACCGTAGTTTTCGGATTACGAATCTTGAAAAAAATACCCGAAGTGTTTTCTTTATATTTAATTTTAGTGACTTGCAAACCAATGAGCCTGCAGCGCGTTTTATTCAAGACCAGACATTCGTGAGTCGGTTGGTAACGTTTGGTCCTACTACCAAACGCTATATCTAAGTATGGTAATGAACACCATATCTGGAGCCGTGTCTATACACTGTAGGATTGTGAGCTAGACTTCGTACACCATAGCAGTTTAACGCTAGGGTCAACGTAAGGATTAATAAATCATAACACATGAACCATAAAATAACCGAGGACAGATAAATAGACACCGATCTTTAGTTCGTTCTAAAGCAGACAACAAAACGTCAAAATTAATTTTGAGTTCGGATGGTGTGAAGATTTGACCACAAATAAATAATACGAGGACGCATCATGCTGTGATGAAAACGTGCTACGGGCTTTGCAGCGACATCTGTTTTTTAATTGGGTCAGTGCTCAAAAACCGTTATTCAACCTAGACCTAAGAAAATCAGTATTGAGGGGACTTCCCTATGCAAATCTGGTACGTGTATTTGGGAGCTTGTATTTTTTGGATAAAAGGTCGAATACAATAATATATCTACGTCCAGACATACCGTTTGGCAGCTTGAAATTTTTGGGTCCTGGCACATAAACCGATATGTGCCACTTTGAGGCTTGGGAAGGAAGCTGACCTATACCTAAACCACTGCAATAGCCAATTCCCAGGAGATTATTAACAAAAGAGAACCTTTTAAATGATTGCATGTAAGAGAATGGAATTCTTGGTTTTAAATTTTTGGTTACACCGTAATTGACACAGAACTCTGTTCTATTTTGACAGAGCTGAGTCACCTGTGACAGCAAGTCAGCGACAGAGTGATGGCCAAGCACACCACTCTACTGTAGATCGGACAGAGATCAACACCAGGTTGCAAGAAATTTATGCTGCTGCAGTATTAATATTTCCACTGTCAGGATGTTGGACCTTAAACTAAACTTGTCAATACTGGTCTCTAAGGGCTTTACACTTTTTTACCATTAATAAAATACATTTTGATAACATGTACGAGTATTTAATGACAAATAGCATACACACGTGAATGGAAAACAATACAATAACAACTACAGTACGACATTCGGAAATGTTCACACAGTTCATCACATCACCCAACCCTTCACAATTGTACAGGTCTTTTTAGAAGATTTAACATCTGATAGTAGTCACAATACATCTAAGTGAACACTCATCTGTCAGTCACTGTAGTCTAACTGTCGACATGTGAATCTAACTGGGATCCTAGAACACGCTGTGGATTTGGGTTAGTGTTGTTCACAAAACAGGCGTCCTCTGGTAGTTGCAAGTTAAACCATTTCTATGATAAATGAGTGATTTCTGAAAACAATGAATAAATCCTAGCTAAATGATCAAAATATGCTTTTACCAAGACAAATAGTACATGTTCCAACTGCTTGTTAAATAACGCACATTGTTAGCTCGGTTATTCAATTTATTCACATTCTTATGGTCTTTAATCTGCTCTGAACCACACAGCCTTCCCTTACTCACTTCAGAGCACATACCATGTTTTTCTATTCCAGCTGACAACATATAACAATTGTTCGTGAAGTGAAAGTGGCCATGGCAACCCTTCTCTTAATCCGTACAAATCTATACCTTTTAATAGGTATTTGCTGTGTGGATAACTAGAAGAGTATTCATGTATTCGAATGGAAGTGTACAAATCATACTAACTATAAGCAGATTTCTCAACATTTCAACGAACTGCATGAATTATTACAGTGTACAAATTAACAGAGGAATTACCGTACTCAATTTTTAAGATGTTTACATCCCTTTGTCTGCAACTGCATCCCACACATGCAAAAGCAACAATCTACACAACTGACAGAAAACAAATCACAGGTAAACAGCTACAAATCTGTACAACTCAGTAATAATACAGATTTTGAACAAACTCTATCATAATTCTTAAACAGAAAAGAAATACCTTTGGAAAACTAACAACATTGTGTGTCTCAACCAAGTCAATAGACCAACCTTATGTCATTGTGCCTTTGTATACGATTCATTAAACCAAAATGAGTCCAATGCCCATGCAAACATATCGTGATATTACTCATATTGAGTTGAGGCTTAAGGAAAAACTAAAAAATGGCTAAAAGGCTGGTCAGTTTAGAAAGCATTTTGTACAGGTTTAGACGGCATAAATTGTAGCATCAAACAGTTACTGTAGTGATAAAATAGAGTCTGGCCCAATTCAATAATGAGTGCAACAAGATCCAAATCTTGTTCAAATGCATAAATGCCATCTAGCCCATCAAACTACCTGCATCACGACGCGTACTGTAATTTGAAGCATTATGCCACTGATACATACAGAGTACACCCTACATCCACTCTCAACTGAACACAGCTTGCTCTTCCATAACCATTACACAGTGTAAATATATAACCATTACACAGTGTAAATATATAACCATTACACAGTGTAAATATATTTTCATCCACTCTTCAGTGCCAATAGGGCAGTGTAAAATCATTGTCACATCTTATGTACTTCTCGCTCACAACTTTCTACTGTTTAAAGACACCGCGTCCCCTACACGATACTACTCTAAGAACAAAACATTACATACACATAAATACTAGACAGTCGTTGCAAACATTGATAGATGACTGACTACAAGAATCAACAGGTTGAGCACAGTCTGGTACAGATGGATGGCTCGAGTCCCCAACTTTACAGATCAGGAAGATGCAATCTTTCATTTCTTGGTGTCAGGTTCCGGTTTGACTATTTGGTAGGTTATCAAATACTCCGGAAATGCCTGAAAAAGGCACATTCCGGTCAGGTGAGAAATGCGCCACTTGTGGTAACATTACCAATGAAATTCTGTACATAATAATAACTATGAAAAATACTTAACCATAAATTGGGAAATATTCAAATTCATGCTTCAGATGTTTACAGTTAAGAAGTGTACCAACTATTTTAGACATCAAAAATGTTCACGATTTCTCCCTAATTCGTGTAAAATGTACTACTACACTGAATCAACTATCAATACCATCCAGGTAATAAAATGAGTAACCTACCTGTTCACCTCTGTAGACGACGTACTCCGGAAATGTCAATCCGCCCACACTTGGCCGGCCAATCACCGAGTGATGACCTATATAGACAGACAGACAATCAGGTGTGCAAAAAAGTAGCAGTAAGCAGTTAATGTTCACTTATATAATTCAAGCAAATGCCAGTTCTTTCAGTAAATCCAACAAGATGCCTATTGTTGTTGTCTTCTGGTAAGACCATGTCTCCCGTTACCAAACCAGACAGAACATCTAAGTGCTGATAAAGGCAGTGGCTGAATTTGCGATACCAGTCACCTACATGACATCTTTGAAGTGCAACCAATCACCTGTTATTGTATTCCTTTCAATCTGTGCGTTTTTAATAAGGTTAGTATACATTAACTTTATCATACCAGGGACTATGCAAAGTCATTTGATTATTTCAGTAATTGGATATGCCATTGCAACCTTGTTTTATTGTAATTTGAAGAAGCTAGTTGTTGGCCCCTGACGTCCCTGCGTGTCGATTTACACAGGCTATAACCCCGCATTCCATGCGGGAAGTGAATTCTTGATACAGAACACACACTACTACAAAATTGGTCATAACTTGTTCTTTACTCAGCGAAGTGATCTCTGGGGTTTGCAAAGAATTCACACTTTGTTATTCTTTGAGACAATGGTCCACACGTAAAATGACACGCAGTGACAAGCCATTTTCTTGAACCAGATCTCAAGCAATAACCAACTGAAAGTTCTTCCGAATCCCTGGAATCACCTCCGCTTTGACTAGGAAACAATTCGAGACCAATTTCACAACAGCAAGTGGTCTGAATCAAAAGGTGGGTTTTGCAATGGGAACCCAGCAACAAACAGCGCGAATGCAGCGAGAACACGCCAAGATGGCTACAGCGTGACAGTACTCACCAGGAGGGGCATGAGCCATCTTCATTGCACTAAACTGTAGGAACGACTTGCCCAGACACACCCGGCACAGGATCAGTTGCCTGAAGGAGAATGCGGATTGTTATATTGACCTTTGACCTCAGTCCTGTATTTGCAATTGTTTTCCCCAATACAGTCTTTGTTTTGATGTTACTGATATTACTCATGTTTGCTGTTCACTTCTAGTTATAATTTCCAGAGAACAAAACGAGATCTCAGTGAGCAAATGAGCATGAGAAAAAGAATCGCCAAGATGGCCCACGATGGAACTAGTGTATGCAAGATGATGCTAATGACTTCATAGTGAGTCAAACACAAGCAAAATGACTAACAGCTACTTCTTATTGACTAATTGTAGTTAGTAGTAACTCACATAGTTACTTCAACAACACAACCCAAGATATCTCACCTTAAGTATCTAACAAGTTGCCACAACCTCTATATAAATATAATGCCAATGTGATGCTGAACGTGACAAAAGAATTAATTCGCCAAAACAAAGCATCTATTAAACGAATGTGGACACCCCAGCTTAAATGAAACCAGGACACTTAGCACTAACAAGGTAAAATGCGCAACTAAGTAAGAGTGAATCAACACATCTTGTTTAACCCCATTATGACAACACGAAAGTGGTACATGTTTCAACACAACAGTATATTTATGAAATTACTCAACAGATAAAAACAAGAGTCTAATTGACTTCCCCATAATTGAAACGTGTAACCCACCTGTGGCAAGTGTAGCACGACTTGTCTTTGTGTGTTGGACAGCCGGTGCCTCCACCTATACCATACACATACTGGTTGCTCTTGGACGAGTTCTCAGCAAAGTAGATACCTAAGGAGGAGTGAAAACAAATAGACGTGTGTATATGATGCAGTAAATAAGAAATGATCTTAACATCCAGGCTACTCACTACAGTGTGTCACTGAAGTAGGACTGTGATCCCACATTTTGTAGTTAAGCTCGCATATGTAGGTATTCTCAATTTATTGAGTCACCCTGTATTAGGGAAATCATATCTTCTTAATCTTGAAAATGCCAGTGAGGCTGTCAAATCATGTTGGCTACTGCAATTTAAGTTACTTTCTTTATGCATTAATTATTGAGATGATCGATTATAGAAGTGATTCAGGACACAAACAAAGTAATGAAGTGAAGTCAAAAGTGAGACTTGACAAATACTTAGAGAGATGGCAAAAGGCTGTAAATGCAGGAGAGGGAGGTGGAGGGGAGGGAGGTGGAGAAGGAAGTGATGACTGCAAGACGGGGAAGGGAACGAAGAGAGAAGGAAGGGTTGAGGGTACAAGAGGGGAAAGGGAGAGAGAGAGCAGGGTGGAGGGTGCAACAGATGGGTAGGGGAAAGGGGAGGGCAGGGTGGAGGGTGCCAGAGATGGGTAGGGGAAAGGGAAGAGAGGGCAGGGTGGAGGGTGCAACAGATGGGTAGGGGAAAGGGGAGAGAGGGAAAGGTTGAGGCTGCAAGAGAGGAAAGGAGGGAGAAAGGAAAGGTATACATATTAGTACCAATGAAATATAGAGAGGATAGATTTTGAATATTTTCATTTCATAATAAATCTAGGAACTAAGAATAGTCATTGAGTAATTGTGGTTACTAAAACCTGCCTCTAACAAATAACTAGATCAATGTAACAGAAAACAGCAAAAAAACATTGTAATAAAAACATGTAACTTATCGACACCTCCACATCCTAATTTTGCGGAATGGGTGTAAGCTTGTGTACTATATTAACATGTGTTGTTTCTAACACCAAAGGACGATCCTTATAAAACTCACATAAAACCTCATTGGGAATTTCAGTGACTTAATCTAGCACTACAAAATAGATCACGATACATACCTGCACCAAACATACCGCCGATGTAAGCATGTCGCTCATCAAACCCCTTATGCACAATGGCACTGATGAAGGGTGACCCATGGAACAGGTAACGCTCGTTGTCATGACCATGGTTCTCATCAGCGATCTCCTTCTTACGGTGGTTGTAGCGCTCAAACATCTTAATGTTACGCACAAGTTGCACCTGTGTAACACAGGTAAGGCAGGTAAGACGTATTCACCAGGGGTGCATTTAATTAGGCGACTTGCGACTTTGGCAAGACCACGAGAGGCAAAGGTATGATCAACACTGTACCCATGATCAACAGTGTACCCATGATCGACACCATTATGATTTTTGTTGAATAAACAAGCATTTAATGATCTTACCCCTTGCATTAAATTTTCTTCAAGTTTCGGATGCTAACAGCCTGCACCACATGCGTGCGATCTTGTTGGCTGGACCCCATGTGCGCAAAATGTTTTTTGAATGCTGGTAGCAAAAAGTTGAAGTAGAAGCAGACGAATGGGAAGATTCCACTTTTGAAAAATCAAAGATTTTGAAGTAGAAATGTATATGAAATAGAATTGAAACTTTTAAGATTTAATTTATTAATTAATTTACAGCTCGTCAGGAAATCATGAACACTTCTAGAAATGTCTTCGGAAACATGAGTTGTGGAGTGTCAATCACGGGTACACACTAGCATCAGCCAAGTGAATTATCTTTTATCACATGTTCAATTTTAACCTTTTTATAGACTTTCTTTTAGGTGGCACCACTCAAAAGCCCAGAAAAATACGTTTTGCTTCATTACATTTTTTTGCAGAAATACAACAGTATTTATATACAACAACAAAATAAGGTGAAAAGTAGTCGATAGTACTAACAGCGGTGCATTTTGAAAGAATACATCACTGAAATTCCCAAGAAATGTTAATGAGGCTGAATCTCCCGCAAGAGGCCATAAATTTCAGGTAAGATCGAATATCAATCCCCTGCAGTGAACCACAACACCTACCTTAATGATGTTGTACCTACGGAACACCCCGCCCGCATTGTCCTTGTGTTCACGTATCGTCGACTGCATCTGTTCCTCTACTGACATGTATTGCTGGTCATCAGGACTGAGGTCCACTAGTACAGTCCCTTGGGAGGGGGCGGCGATGGTGGGAGGAAGACTGGAGCCGGCTGAATATGAAAGATATCATGTGTTATAAATACATCCATGCTGCAATACTGCATATGGGTGCATTCGAGTCCATATTCCAAGCTTCTAAATAATGTATTTTGTTTACTCAAATGTTCAGCACGGGACATGCACCTAGGCTTCACTTATAGGCACAGACTTGTATTCATGGACCTTGTGCTTTTATAAACACTTGATTTGTGTTGATTAATATTTGATCTAAAATAGAAATCCTGCCAGCACCTAGTTTAACTAGACACCGACTTAATCCTTACTCCTTGGATTTATTTGAATATTTTGTATAACAGCACAGCCACATAGACCTCCCATTCAGCAACTAGGCAGTAGAGACACTATGGCATGCAATGATTTCAGTCTGTATAACAATACAATCTCCTACCTGAGCTGGTGGAGGTGTTGCTTCCTTTAGTACTGGCCGCTGCCGCCGGTGCAGCAGCGGCCATCTTCTCAATACCCTTTAGTATCTTGTGCCTGTGTCCGTACGCGCTGATACCTATATCCTTGAGCTCCTCATGTTTCATCTCCGCCAGTATATCCATACTGATCTCTTCCTGCTCAAAGATGTCCCTCAGCTGTGCCAAGCCGATACTCTCCAAGAAGCCACTCACGCTCAGTGAGTCTACGGTGCGCTCGCCCTCGGGACAGTTGCGGTCGATGCAGCCATCACCGTGCTGTGGCACGGTGGGGGCAACTTGGGTGCTGATACCCACACCGCCGACGGCACCAGGCAATGACTCCATGCTGAAATGGGATGTTGAAACGCATGAGAGAAGCATGACCAACATGAACAAGTGATGGAGAGATTGTTGGCGTAGCTCAACAGGGATGTGCCAAGTTGACCAAAAAGGACCCAAGCCTCTTCATCAATGCAAGTGAGTCTTCTAGTATTTGTTCAACAACTACGTGCGTGAAAACATCACCAGACAAATGACGGAGAAGAATTACTACTTCTCTTGCTCTACAACAACTGAATATCTTAATGTGAAGTTAAACAATTATTACTAGAGATCACCGATGGTAGAATTTGACGACATGGACGATACTGAAATATGTAATACTGAGCTGTATTCACTAAGTCCTACTGACCTTTGGAGCCCTAGTTTTCTTGTCTACACAATATTTAAGAGAGGCAGTAGCTATGTAAACAATGCATTACTAGACGTCTGCAGAACAGCTTTGTGAACTTGGTGATGTTTTAGTCAACAAGATCACTGTGTAGACGATCAAAACGCTTCCACTACCTGCTGGCTGACGAGGATGCATCCTTTAGAGAAGACTGTCCATTGATGGACGTTTTCAGACTGACTGGGGGGAGAGGCGCTGGCATGGCATCCTGCAGCAGCGCTTTCACGTCATCAGCCTAGAGAGCCAGACAAACCATTATCACAATGATTTCAATAAAGGAAGCAACATCAAATTGAGCTCTGGCAGATACACTTTCACACGAATGGTACTGAAAATAATTTAGGAGTTAATCTGGTAAGGGACAAAATCTCATTTACGAAACATTACTATTAAACACTGGTGCTAATTCAAAATTGTCATTTCTCAAAAAGCTTGATTGAGCACGCTTCATATTTCCTTATCACCAAAACACACGATTGTTCCAAGAGATGTAATAAAGTGTTCCAAGGTATATTTCCCAATTGTTCCAAGAGATGTAATAATATGTTCCAAGGTATATTTCCCAATTGTTCCAAGAGATGTAATAATATGTTCCAAGGTATATTTCCCAATTGTTCCAAGAGATGTAATAAAGTGTTCCAAGGTATATTTCCCAATTTCATACGTAACTGACGTAACATTCATCAGAACAATCCAACTAAGAGACTCAACCAACTACATACAGACTCCACAGAAATGGTGTGAAGTGCGTGAGATACAACACTTACCGTGGCCAGGTCCAGAGGGCTCTGTCCCTCTTGGTTCTTCATGGTTGGATCAGCACCGTGAGCCAACTGCACAAAAAACAAAATAAAGCGTTATGACCAAAAACAAAAATGACAAACGATAGAATTTTTTTCCTGTTATAGGACCCAGTGATTCAAAATAGCAAACGATGACATTTAAATGGTGTGCATAGAGGCCCTTTTCATATTTCATATGAAGTAAAGCACCTATAAGAGCTGTGTGTTTTATTCATCTACCAGTAGATGGCGTCTATTACTCACCAGGAGGGCGCAGAGCTGGGTGCGTCCCTTCTGTGCCGCCTCGTGCAATGGCGTGAAGCCCCACCTGTCCACAGCGTTGACACATGTACTGAACTTGATCAACAAGGCTGCTATGTCCACATGCTGTAAGAACAGAAATAATCATGTGAAACACAGACACAATGTGAACAGAAGAGTGCACCGCAATCTGCACAACTTTTAAGCTACATATCAAAAACGTGTTTAAGGCGAAATGGTTGATCTAGACTTTTTACTTTCCGTCTCATTCTTAGTCTGTATAAACACACCATACCACATCAAATAAGCTACTATATTTTTAACTGGAAAATCCAGATTAAATTATAAAAAATAAACATTCTCCGATTGACAGAAGGCACTCAATGATTGAATTTTATTTCTGTAATACAGGCCATGAGTCCATCATGCAAAAACAGTATTTAGATATTTCAGCAAGTAGCCAGATCTCACAAAGTTGAAAGGCTGAGTAAACCAATGTACAACATTAAGGTTAACATGTTGTTCTTTATCATTGTCTGACATCAGCTTATGAGGAAGAATGTTTACACAAATGAGGAAGAGTGTTTACACAAATACATTTACCTTTATCTAAGTTCAATGTATGTCTTAGAATTAAGAGCAAAATGGTATTTGTAGTAAAAATAATCTTTAGACAGAAGGGGCACACTCTGTCTGCCCCGTAAATATCGAAGTGTCTGCCTGCTTCAGTTAACAGTTTTTCACTTGAACAGCTCAAGTGATTCATGGACATTACCTGTGCACAGGGTATACTTAGACTGAGGTATTTTCCAAACTGAATTCAATCTTGTATTGTTTAAAAATACATTTTAAAATTAAATGCTATACTTTGTCGCCAACCTTGTACATAACAACCCCTCCTTCCATAAAAATTCGCAAGAATGAATTTTCAAATGCGACAGTTTGATTCAATCAAATGTTGTAGAATTCAAAATTTGACGATACGAGTCCAACTGAAGCCCAACTTCGTGACTACCAAGCATTTTGATCCAAGTCATAGAAATTGTCTTAAGCTGCGCTTGAATTACGATGAGAAGGCATTTCGAGAAGTTCGAAGCAATATTTGAGACGAGCATATGGTGATTAACGGCAATCTTCTATATTATTTATATGCTTTGTACTAATTCAGGGACCCTCTCAAAACAAGTAGGAATACAGGTTAGCAATATTAATAAAGGCAAGGACTAAGAGGCAAGTGTTACAAACCCCATAGGATGATGCATTGTGCAGTGGTATGAGGCCGCCTTTATCCTGGGCGTTAACATCAGCACCATTCTCCAACAGGAAGTCAGCTACCTCCACATTATTATATCCAGCTAGAAAAAATAGCATCTAACATTCTTTAACAGCACTTAACATTCATCCATAAGAGTCATAGCTCTCATCACAGTACAAAATTCAGCATTACAAAACATTCTTTAGGCACGTGGACCGATTTACCAGGGGTTCCAGGCTGAAACTTTAGAAATCCAAGGTTTCCTATGACTTTTTCAATAGAAATTCACCAGGACGATAAAGATAGCAAACTTGTATCATAACAAATGAACATATTTGTACTACAGGTTTATTTATTCAAAACTTTTTTAGACTTATTCTCCAAAAGGACAAGACTGGAAAAAGAAACAGTAACAGACAACTCATTCAAGTATTTTTCAAACAGTGATGTCATAAAGCCAACACAACCCATCAAGAGGGTTACATTTGTGCATACAAACCCAAGAGAAAACAGTCGCTTAGTACAGTAGTCTCCTGCCAGGACTTTTTGTACATGGACGTCTCTACAGTTAATGTAGACATGTACACGTTCTGACCACAATCCACCCAACGCCCACTTAAGAAACTTCACTTCTAAGAGACTTTTGGCGGCCTTTAGTTTAACATCCATCCCTTGTGTCTTTCTTTAAAATGTTCTAGGCCTTAACCAAATCAGGTATGCTATACCAAACCCACTACTGTCACTTAATACCAGCCGAGTGTAGCAGATTAGGGTTCCTAGCCTAAGTGTCCCTGTAATCAATGTTGACATAACGTTGATTTATCAGCAGCATTCAGTAATGTTGATAGGTAAACATATCTCAGCACCACAACTAACCCTTACCTGCCAAGTGTAGAGGCGTAGAATTCCTGCCCTGTGTGTCCCTACAGTTGATGTTGTCCACTGTAGCCAGCTTCTGCACACGGGCCAGGTTGCCCTTCTTTGCCGCCTCCAGCAGGGCAGCGTCACCCCTAAGGAGGTCTTGTACGTCAGTGTCGCCCTCCTTCACCAGGTCAAGGGGTGTATTGCCATCTCGGTTCTTTTTAGTTGGATCGGCTCCGTGCTACATACAAAGAGCACCATGTTAAATTTCATACAATTAGCAAGGCTAGACACATTCCGCAGGATCACAACATTCGGTTATTTAAATCACTATGGTTACATTGCTACTTCACTGCAACAAACAAGTTTTCTAGTTTTAGATTTCCATTACCTAAAGAAAAACTTGCCTAAGTCATTTCCGACCACACCCAGGCATTTCATATGAGAATGGCGAAATCCGGTTTATCTCAAAGTCGTAGTGCACAACTACACCCCTGAACTTTGTCCAAGATGAGCAAAAATCCAACTCATGAGAATTTTTCTGCCAGTATTTAAGAAGATGCATTAATGGAAAATTTGAAACAAAACTTAGATAATTTAAACAGTGCTGTAATATTTTTACTTTTCTTTTAACGCGTTCTTCCAAAATACAGCATCCACACAACTTTCATACAAGTTTTACACATTAATTAGTAAACTGTGCAAATGATCAAACTAATACAAGGATTCTTTGGATTTTTCTTTTAAAAAACCCCATGCTATACAGAATCGTCCCCAATCCTGACACGACAGTACCTTCATCAACAAGCGACAGATCTCAGCCTTGCCCTTGGCCGCTGCCTCATGCAGAGGAGTAAACTTCCACAAGTCGGCCACATTGACGACAGCCTCGTGCTTCAACAGAAGCTCAGTCACCTCCAGGTGGCCATAAGAACATGCGTTGTGAAGAGGCACCAGACCGCTGGAAGCAGCACGGACATTTAAAAGTAGGATTTTTGAAAATTTTAGGCTAGCATTTAACTGAACGGAGAGGTTTCTAAATTATAGCTCAAAAATTTTGTACTAATGGTGCCATATTAGCTCATCACATACCTAGAGGTAAGAATTTGATCTCTTCAGATTGCTTGAACATATTTTCATGCTAAATCCAGGAAATACGCAAACCATTTGAACACTGTCTCACTGAGTAACATGTTAACTAATGTACAGCAAAAGAAGAGTGCAAAACAAATGCATTGTTCTGCCACTATCTACCCCCAGTCTTCACCTCCACAACAAAGCTTGACTCAGATCACATACCCTTTATCCTTTGCATGCACATCAGCTCCGTGAATGAGAAGGAAGTCGACTACAGACACACGGTTGTAGCCAGCGGCAAAATGGAGTGGTGTGGAGTGGCGCCCATCTAGGTCACGGCAGTTCACAGAGGCTGGGTTGGCAGTCACCAGTTTCTGACAAAAAAACGAGAGGCTATCATAATACCTGAAGACTGTCGGTTTAAAGGGCTTTGAACAAAGACTGGGGCTTTTGTAACTGAATAGAATAAAAGAGCACATTATTTTGAGTGTCTTGAAGAAAATTGATTTCAAAACAAAATAAACATTTATTTATAATAACTGTATTATTAAAAAACACGAAAAACAAGAGCCAAAAAAGTAGAGCAATATGTCAAAGTTTCTGATTTGTTCAACTGCTTGTAAACATTTTTACATGTTTGACTAAAAAGACACACTATACTTTGCAGATGCAAAGCAGAAAACAGTGTTCAGTCAACAAGTACCACTCACAGGCAACAAATAAAAGATGCGTTACCTTGACAACCTCCAGATCACCAGCCTTAGCAGCCTCTAACAGTTGAATGTCAGCATCAGTGCCACCTGCTGGAGGATCCTCTGAAACATAGAAATATTACCATGGAGTTTTAAAACTCGATTTTCATGTTTCCATGCATTGCATGCCTTGATAGCAATTTTCTTAACAAGGACGATTCAAACACAATGCCATAACTTTGATGAAAACCTTTTCAGCACCTCAGCATTGACCTAAGTAAAACACACAGGTCACACATGGAATCTAAATAAGACTTCTGATCAACAATTAATAAATTCCAGCCATTATAATATAACGTTCTGTGCTGTGAGTACAGAACGGATACATTGAAAGGACTCCAAACAAGAACTACTGATAAACCTTGCTTGACAAAATAAACAAATTGACAACCATGTACTGCAGCCATACAGCCATACTATATCATCCCAGACTGAGATTTGTCTCACTTGCCAGCATCATCTCAATGGGGGGGGAGGTGGTAAGAATGCCTGTTGATATCATCTTGATGGGGGAAATGCCAGTCAATCGGTGCCCACAGTACTCACCTCTCAGAATCTTCTGTATGTTGTCTGTAGCCAGCTGTGCTGCCGTGTAGCCCTGCAGGGACACTATGCTGTGGTCGACGCCATAGGACAGCAGCTGCTTACAGGCCTGTAGGTTACCTTGCTGAGCTACACGGTGCAAGGCTGTCTGGCCACAGCCGTCCAGTGAGTTCACCTGAGAAGACACAGCAGTAGACTCTTTGAAAGGTCAACAGTGGAGCAAAGTGTTAAAGAATAGAACAAGCATACATATATAAACTGAAAATTAGAGCCACTAGTATGGTAAAATTGTTTTCTTGAATTCGTAACATGAGCTTTGCAGAGCATTGACAAGCGTGCATTGCAAGCGTGAGAAGACCACATTTACCAGCTAACAGCACAACTGTAGAACAGTTGAGTACACTGCTAACTTAATGCAACCTGGTTGTATTGCCTCCCAAAACATATTCTCTACCTTAACTGCCCTTCAAAGTCCTTACATGGCCCCTCCACACCCACTTTCCCTCACACCCTCTTCTCCACTTTACCTTTGCCCCATGCTTCAGCAGGATGTCTAACACCTCCAGATTTCCCTTGTCTGCAGCCACGTGCAACGGAGTAAGAAAATCCTTGTTCTTGTCATTAAGGTTGGCTCCCTTCCTGATAAGTGTCTCAGTCACTTGTTTCCTCTTGGGAAATGGAGACGATGCGGCACAATGCTACAAGAATAGAATGGAATTAGACATCACTTATGGTGGAATACCAATTTTGACATTATTTACTGACTGTGAGAAGGGAGTCATTTAGTTAGTTTGGAGAATGGGGATCACGCAGTACAATGCTACAAGGACAGAATACAGTTATGCATCACTTATGGTGGGATACAAATTTCGACTCAAGGTAAGAGGGCTCAGAATAACCAGATATACGAGAGGCTTTGAACAGAATCCCATTCCGAAATGTATCCAAACAAATGAATGATGAACAAAATCTCCATGACAACAAACAACAATCATAAATAAGCCTTGATAGTTAATAAACATTACCATTATTAGTAAAAGCTACATGCAGTCTCATCTTCCAAAACCATTACTCTAGCTCATAATGAAGATCGAACTCTTTGTTTTGGTTATTTAACTTTTCTAATTACACTCTATAAAACCACGTCCAGCGATTAATTCAACACAAAAACTCACCCCTACAACTTGATTTATTTCCACAAGACCTAATTATCCCTGCGTGGGACTTTTCATAAGAAGAGCGTACACAAAAACCACAGCAGTCGCAAGATTAACCAATAATTCCACTGATTTGGAATATTCAATTTGTACTCACCAACGGTGCATCACCGCTGTACGGGTGTTTGAAGTTGACCAGTTCTGTGGTAAGGTACTTCTTTACTCGTGCCAGGTCAGCAGTACGACAACCTTCCAGCAAAGAGTGACCTTTGTACTCATCTGTGTGTAAGACAAGTGTACACTGAGCAATGTTGATCACAGTTGCATTCAATAGTTGAAACACTATTAGCATTGTACAAACATGGCAATCAATCAAAATGTCTAATTTATAAATTAGTGACAGGTTAAAATAGACAGAGGCCATGGAATTGAGTTGCAATGTACAGGCTTGAACTTCATAAACAGGATGGAAAAAACACAAACCAAATGTTTTCCAAAAAGGAAAAATATAATTTTCAGTAAAAGTTCATTTCTGAATTTCTGGTGGGCAACCACAATTTCACTGACTACTCCTTTTGAAATAACTAAGTTAAAAAATTCAAAATTGTGTTGAATGCTGTCTTTATCCTTTAGTTGAGGAAACTCTGGCAATGTTCTACATATGCAAAAGAAAAGGTCACCTACATTGAAGCGTGTCCGCCAGCTCAGTGGGTGCCGCATCAAGTGTACTCTTTGAGTGACAGTTGACGAGATTAGGGTCAGCACCGTGTGCCAGTAGGAGAGAGCAGACCTCAACACGTGATTTAGATGCTGCCTCGTGAAGCGGCGTGAACTGCCACAGGTCCATGGCGTTGACGGCAGCGCCTGCTTTCAGCAGCAGCTCCGTCACTTCAAAGTGACCGTAGGAACAAGCATTATGCAAGGGCACCAGACCACTGGAACAAGAAATAGGAGGCCTTAATGACATAAAATTTGAGTTCTCTCAGTTTTCAAATGCTTCCTGTACAACATTTCCCACCAAATGTTGACAAATAACAATTGACGACAACAATCTATGCGCTATTTGTTGAGAAATTTGACAAAACGAAATTAAACTTTATTGTCACTTTGCAGTGTTCTTCATGACCTGTTTTAACGGGTCGTCGCAGCCTGTTTGACTTTGCCTCTGACCAGTTTAAATAGTAAGCGACACAAGAACAACCGATTTTTTCATTTTGAACAGAAAGTATCATTTCTACATGTTTGCTATGATGTGCACGCGATGCACACTTCTCAGTTTTCAAAGTGGTTGTAAACGTGATCTGTTAGAGAATTCTTGAGTGTGGAGAACACTACTTTGGGTCATGAACCATCGTTATCACTACTAAAATATTGGCATAATTACTCACCCTTTATCTTTGGCGTGCACATCAGCACCATGCTGTATCAACAAGGCCACAATGCGAGTCCTGTTATAGCCAGCTGCCAGATGGAGTGGCGTGCTCTTGCGACCATCGCTGGCGTGACAGTTGACATTCAGCGGAGTAATGAGGGACATCATCTTCTCCTCATTGCCACTTCGGGCAGCTTCAAGTAATTCGTCTTTTTTGTACTCACCTGCCAAGAGAACGCTCGGTGAACGCATGCATTTACAATGATACCACTAGAGACCCTCATTATCGACCAGATAAGCAAATTTGGATGAAATTCATAAAATCTGACTTCTTGCACATAATTTTCGAACAATCGTATATTTCAATAGTAGAAAAAGTTTTTAATCACCAAAAATGAAAAATCCATCAAATTCAACAATTCTAGCCATGATTAGACCGATGACCGTTTAGCAGAAGACCTGTTCAAGATGTTCCTTTTTTATGAAGGTGGCGAGGTTCTTATTCCAGTTTTCAAAAACAACAAACATGGAAGAAGTTATCTGTGAAATGGAGCTGCTGCACACATATATATCTCGTGAAATAGCACTCAGTGTCTAGTGGCATAAACCAGCAAAACATTTGCTACCCTTGAAAAAATACCTTGTATACAAGCCGAACCTAAAGCTGTATAGATTCCCCAAAATACCCCGAACATTGCATGAGGAAGCAAAAACAACCACCAAATAGTACAAGGAAGAAACTGGTCATTATTTTGAAGTTCAAAGATTGTAGAGCATAGTATGGCAGAACAGTGAGATATAATTAAATCAAAATATTCGACAAAAGCAAACAGGATGAAAACTTTACTTCATTACTTGCCCAGTTTATAAGGTACAGCTGTCACTGACCAACACATTATGAAATTTGATCATTTTTAACAATACACTGAGCTTTAAATAAATGGGAAAAATGACAACTTTAACAAACACTTTGTTGGAATTTGGGGAAACTTTACCATACCTTCTGTTTCAAGCCGGCATCCACATCGACTAAATAAATAGCTTTGGCGATATCCAGAACGAGTGTACACATTTAATTTCTTGTTCGATTCTGGGGCTGCTTATGTTTAATTAACAAAGTAGCCAGTGTCCAATATGGTCACTGTCTAGTGTAAACAGTGATACTGACCAAGGCTACAGGTCTGTTAGATGACCTACACACACCTAGCGCAATGACATGAACAGTTCACCTTCTCTCAGTCTAAATAACATACGTCTACAAGAGACTATACCAGCATTGAGTGGTGACCTTACCTGTGAGTACGGCCTTGGCAGTGGGGTCGGCTAGATCACTGGCTGTTTTGCCATCTGTGTTCCTAATAGTGGGGTCTGCACAGTGTTGAAGGAGCACTGAAACAACACAGTGTGGATCATAACGGACTTGGCAAACATTTAAAATGGTAAAATGTTAAACCACTTAGAAGTCCTGATTATGCACGAATGCTGAGGAATGGAGCACTGGGACCATTCTACGAAACTAACTTAAAGCTCACTTTTGGCCTTAAATATGATATATGGCTCAAGTTCTGACTTGAGATTATTTTGCATTCCAGTAAACAAACTAAGCCAAGATCAACTAAGATTTCCGTTTAACTACAAAAACACAAGAGAGAGATGCAGTTAAAAGCATGCGCTACACTATAGAGCTACATATTAATCAATTAACAGCTTTGTTAAAAGTGTTATAATACTTACACATTTCTTAAAAGATTTTCAAACCAAAACAGTACCTGTTCTATCATTACCTGAACTTTTACAAATGAACTATCAACTGCATAACAAAAGTGAGATCAAATTTACCGACACTGCGCAAGATTTCATACTTTTGACACTTTGACACTGCTTAATGAACTTGCTGTTTCAGACTCACCGATACACACGTCAATCTTGCCTTTAATGGCTGCTTCGTGGAGCGGCGTGTAGTTCCAGTTGTCACGGGCGTTGGGGTCAGCATCGTACCCTAGCAACAGCTGAACAACTTCAGCATGGCCGAATGAACAAGCATTATGCAAGGGAATGAGGCCGCCATCATCACGGGCATGTACATTGGCACCACACTCCAGCAGGTGTTCAACCACATCCTTTCGACCAAAACCTGAACGCATTAAAGAATGGTATATCACAATATTTTTATTTTAACTTCTTTAAAAGACTGGGTGTCTACTTCAATAAATACACTGATTTTCAAGTGGGCCCAGTCGGAAATAATTACAGAGAGCTATGTACAATTAGATTAAAAAGATTAATAAATAAAATAGATTAGTATACAAATTAGTTAATATGAACAATTAGATGAATAAATAAGATAAAAAATAGAGTAAAACAATGAAGAGCTGAGGCCTACAGTCCCGAGCCGCACGCAAAGTCCCAGTATTTCTGTTTGAAGACGTGGACATTGGGCGCGTTTGCGACGGCAGTCCCCAGCCTGTTGTAAGTGACAGCTCCTCTGCAGGGATATACTTGGCCACTCGCCCAGTCGCCAA
This sequence comes from Phoronis australis, assembly GCA_002633005.1. NCBI lineage: Eukaryota > Metazoa > Phoronida > Phoronidae > Phoronis > Phoronis australis. The sequence continues at coordinate 658,247 of NMRA01000010.1, forward strand.
TTCGAGTAAAAATGGTGCTGGGCGAGTTGAAGTTCACTTGCCGGTTGCCCAGGTGGCGAGCGAAGTTTCAGAGCGCAAAAGTACTCCATCGTTTCCCAGATGAAAATGAATAAATTTCCTCCTCCCTGTGCTGTTTTTATCATGAATTTAAGGTTAAGTTTGGTCTGCGTGTCGATGCTCCAGCAGTAAAAAATATCTGCACAGTGTGCTCCTATCGTGTCAGTAGATGTTAACCGTTATGCGATTTGTCTAAACAAAAGGTCACAGTGAATGCAATGTGTGGTGGGTCCTGTGTTAGACCGGTCCATGTGCTTGCAGCAGGTGAAATACCACATTTCTTGGAACTGACTTCTTATTATACAGTGTAGCCAAGATTATTTCATAAACAATAACACTGAAACCACATAAAAATTAAAGTAGCTGTCCTTGTTATCATTATTAGCAAAATAAAATATCGCAATTTTCAGTTAGATCGATCATACATGTATAGAGTCTATTAGGTGCGGCCATGAGATTTCCAGGTGCAAAGGCTTTTTCGGTATTTTGGTTCACCCATATGATTTAGCCAGATATCACACCGTTTCAAGACAATGAGTATTATTCCCGTCCCCTGAAAACTTTTCTAGTCCAGGCAGAATCGTGATATGTACATAGACTTGTGCACGAATGGTGCACGTCAGCTTGGAGAGGCTTTATTGGACTGTCACGCCCGGAAGTCACTCAAGTCGTGATACAAAACATTATAATAAGGCCAATACTAGTAGGCACGATCAGTTTTAACACTTGGCAAAATCACACGCTGGGGATACCACAAGCCTTGATACTGGTTGATTTTCTAGTCACAGGAATAGATGTTCCGGTTTTCAAATTGAAATGTTGGCAACTATGTCTGTCTCAAAATGAAAAAACATGAAAATTGAAATACTCCCAATCACCGACACTGTCACTCAGTACTAAAATGTTTGCTCATTTTAAGTTTCCCCAAAAAGTTTCTCCAGTGACCTCAACTAAAGTTAAATTTTTACTCATCAGAAACGTGACGTAATGAGAAACATCGGAAGTAAAAAACGATAGGTAGGGTAACCGTGCAGTCCGAATCTGTGACGGTGATTTCATTATTTTTATTAGAAACTGAGACTTACCAGCAGCGAAATGTAAAGGAGATGATTTGCGCCCAGCGGTGTCTTTAGCGTTAACGTTTGATGGGTTGACTAACTTTTTAACTTTTGAAAGATCACCGTTTCTACAAGCTTCGAAAAGCTCCCGACCTACGTCGGAATTCGTGAAATTTTCTACCCCAAGCGAGCGACGACTGCTCGCCATTTTGTTTTTGATCTCGCTATTTTCCGTTAATTTCCGTCAGATGTTCGGAAAACAAAACACACCACGATAACGAAAAAATAAAATTTACTCACATTGTAAAAGTGAATTATTACTGATTACTTAAACATGATAAACTTAACTAAAAATTAACCTTTCCCATAATGTCCTTTTGAAGGTATATTTCAATGCAATTTTCTTTAGATTAAGTAATTTTGCGATCGTCATTCGATATGGCGGGAATTTTGCAGGTTGTTGTGATTTAAAGGGTCCTTTTTCTTTATTCTTACACTTAGTAGGGAGTTAAATCGACAATGGATGAGCTGAGTGGGGAAGCAGAACTTTTTGACAGTGGCAGCGATGAAGATGCTGAAGAACTAACCGCTGCTGAAGTTCTGAAGAGACTCGAAGATGTAAGTTATGAGTAGGCTAGTAGATACACGTCACTCACGGGGTGAGATTAATACAGGAACTCATAGTGATACTGGGCACTGGTCGGATAAAGCGGACCCTGATTTTGAGAACCAGTTTCATCCACTGAATAATGGGCCCGTTATTCAGTGATTGCCTGGTTCTCAAAATCAGGTACCGCCCTATCTGACAAGTGCCCTGATACTGATAAGGAGGACTGTAAAGTGTAGCCCCTGGCCCTGTATTAATATTGTCAGCCGAGGGGATACGTGTTGCCGGTGGCTTGTAGCCTTATAGAGAGTGGCTCTAGAGACGGTGGTACTCCCATAGGGCCTTCATACACTGGAAGCTTTTCGGCGAATTATGCCTCACACTGATTAAACCATCAAAGTCACATGGCTGTAAATTTTTTGTGCATAGAATTACACCTTAGGAGGCCGCCGATGTCTTTAATTCCTTCCTACTCTATCAGTTACTCCTGTAATCAAACTTTTTTTCAAGCAGTCCTTCGTTCAGTTTCCCAAATCGGTAACTGGCCATTTTTACACTGCTCGCGCCAGGGGATATAACGTTATTATATTGTTTTTCAATTTAACAGCTTTAAGGGGCAATGTGAGTTTCGGTTGGCTCCCAGATTTTGCATCTGCCCTTGCGGTCGTTAGCTCATGTTGATATGTTTTGTGATGAAGAGACAAGCAGAACTACCTGGGCGGTGCGACATTTCAAGGTCTATGGGAGCTTAAGGCACAGTGGTCCCTAACTATATTTTGATGATAGTCTTCACGCAGCCAGCTGACTGGCTAAGTTCTGAGCTGCTTAATACTATATAAGTTATGTTATATTTTGTTGACAAATGAAGAGAGGTATTTGAAAGAAATCAATTACACAAGTATTTGTTTAAGTTGGAAGGATTTAAAGACAACGACAGCCTCCTAAAGTGTCCCTCTTTGCTTGAAAGATACTACCTTGTAGCAACTTAACGAGCCAGTGGTTTAGCCAGTGGAACATAATTTGACGTGCTGAGACAAGGGATGGAAACACTGTCTAATAATCTGCGATACACCAACTCAGACCTGAAGTTGCTGATTATCAGAGTACTTTAGAATAGATTCTGTGTAAGAAAAATCAGAAGAAGAAATCCCAGGTGTTGTGGCAAAATACTAGTCGGGCGTGATAGTACCAAGAAAATCATATTTATGTTGGTATTTACAGGACCTTGTTATATTTCTCTTCATTTTACCTTCTGAAAGAACGACAATCAACCTCTGCCATCTTGTGCATCATATTAAAATTAGTAGTCATCTGAATTCTAGCCAATGCGAATCCAGGTAAATGTTGGCTTCTTTTATTTCACACAGACTTATACCCCTTTTAAGAACAAAATTAATACAGGCTATAACTGTTGGTTTTATTGGTTCGTACTCAGGCCTGGCTGAATGAGAAGTTTTCCCCCGAGCTTCTGGAAAATAAGATGGAGGTGGTCGATTGTATGCTTCAACAGCTCGAATTGATGGAGCAGAACATACGGCAGGCAAAGAAAGGAGATTTCAAACTGAGCATTCACAGAATGGAGGCGAGTACTCTTGTAATAAATCAGCGTTCGCATGTCATGCTTGTAAGTGCCAGTTCTTTCGACATTTAAAGTGGTAAACTAAAAAACCTAGTGGGCAAATTTGACAAGTATTCTTGGATGCACAGTGTAATGTTCTTTGCCTGTACTACTCTAACTTAAAAGGCCGGACATTTTAAAAAATTTGGTCAGTCGTTCAGCTGGTAATAGTCGCTCACGGGATCTCGCATTTTGAAAACCAGTTTCTCCACTGAATAATGGGCATCAAACTAGTTCTCAATATCTGAGACCCCTGCAAGTGACCGTTGCCTTGCAGTCTCTGTATTTCCTCTGCAACGAGAGAGTTCCATTCGAGATGGGGCTATTATCTATTATCACAAATTGGAGATTAGAAATGAAATGGCAGTGAAAATGATTAGCACTGTCAAATGACTTGCACATGTTATATTAATGGTCACATGACATCCCTTAAAGTAAACCCCTATTAATGGTACAGGCTGAGACTCTACAGGTAAAATAATTGATGTAGATTTTATGCTTAAGGTCACACCTCATCTCGTATACAAAAAGTATATGTAATGGGTACACACTGGAGAAACAAACATAAAATGTATATACTGCTGGAAGTGCGTTTTATACACTGTACCATATTTTAGTTTCAGAAAAAACAGTAATTCATTATCCAAGAACATTTCAAATCTTGAATATTTTTCAGTCAAGTTTCAAAAGCTTTCACCAAACATGCATGACGCTTGTTCATTTTGATATCAAAATAACATGTTTCTACAATTGTGTGAGCTGTCGGGTTGTCTTCCTTGTTTTGTATTATTTGTTAAAGTATTCTCTATCAAGTCTTTTGGCAAATTGTGTGACGTGTATAATTTTGAAGTGAACTTGTAACTGAAGCTGTTATTTTGAACTTTTTAGTGTTTTGTTACACTGAAGTAATCTTTGAGTTTGTTGTAATTTCAGATTGACCGAATCAGATTCATCTTGAGTAGTTATTTACGGATAAGATTAAAAAAGGTAATGAAGACTTTTAGCTTTCTGTGCTTTCTAAGCTTTTTCTGTTTTATTTTTACTGAATGGTCTGAAAAGGTCTTTTTCAAGTGTAGGTAGTTAAAGTTGTGGCCAATAGATGTCCTTAAGAATCCAACTGAAGGGCTTTTGAAATGATTTTCCACTTCTGACTTAAAACTGTAGTGTAAAAATCTTTTTTAATTTATGTGGGTTACTAATATCTTGAAACAGAAGATATTAAACACTGCACATTAGTACGACGTGATGTGAGGTTGAACATGTAAGTCATTTTTATGAAAAGTAAAACTGAAAAAATATAAAACTGAAAAAGTGATAAAAAACTCTACACTCCCATCTGTGTTTTATATCTTTGGAAAACAGTTTGACAACTGTTCTTAATAATTGACATTTTCAAAACCATGCTAAATTTACTGTTTTGATAGACCTCATAAAAAAGTACTTCAATCTTGAGGGCCGATTTTCGTATTCCAACTGATGTTTTCCACCAACATTTTACTGACATTTGCATGTTTAAGCCCATACGCTTGTACATATTTTTCTTAAAAGGGTACTAAACCTTGTCTTGAGGATTTAACCCAATCATCATTTTGTCACCTGCTGGTGCAGCCATTGGGGTCAGTTTTGGAAAGATAAAATCGGGAATTAGCTATAGGCTCATACTCCCTTAATACTCCCCATGCCAAGGATTGGATATCATGGTTCTTGGTGGGTGGTCTTTTCCCACAGTTGCCGTGTAATTTGCTGAAAGTGTAGGTCACGCTTGCCCCTTTAGAAGACTTTGAAAGGAGTTTTCAAATTTTCTTCCAAACCTTTCAGGGTTGTCGAGGGTTACATAGCATTATTTTGTTTCAGACAATTGGATGGGAACGTCGTTTTTGATATTTGTTAATGGCCTAAAACCGGGTTTTGTATCCTTTCAAATTATGTGTTTTTTTCAAGTAATTCTGAATCTTCACTTACGTGCTATTTTTAAAATTCTTCCTTGATTTAAAATGGGCCTAAATTTAGATGTAGGGACAGCCTTGTATAAAAGTGTGTCAGTCAAAATGCATGCATTCAGAGTAGAAAATTAAAAGATCACATGCCTGTCTCTAACTCTGACCTCAGTTTACGCTTTCTTTTGAAAATGATCATTATTATAGATAATCCCTTAGTTGTCTGCGAAGAGTTAATCATGTATAAGCAGCACGAACTTTGTAAAAGCCCCTTGATATGACTGCATGTTAGAACGACCTTGGATGTCTGACATCTGCTGTGTCTACCTGACCAGGATCAAGTATGATGTCGGAACAAATCAGATTAATTGCACACTGCTTTCTGTGTCTTGTAAACTCTAGCGTGTTTCAGCTTCATGGCATATCAGATGAATAAATATATTTATTAAATGATTTGGACTGATTACGAAATAATAACGTCATATTTTGAAGTAAAACATTATCCATATTGATCGCTCATACGTCCATTCATTGCTACTATGGTAACAAAATGTTAATTCCTTTTAAAATATTTCTGTGAAGTAGTGCATCTCTCATTATGACTGTATCCTGGCTTCTCCTTGTTCACAAGTCTGTACTTTACCACTGCACCACTAGCACACCAATGAAAGTTTTCTAAGCGTTTTCATGTCATCCGGATTCTGATGTCACATGTATTTTTAAATAACCATAAGATAGAAACCACCAGATGAATGCAAACTTCCATCAAGACCTTGTTGTTCCCACCGTCACGCTACTCTGCAAATAGTGGGTTTTCAAAGGCTAAAATGTTGCCCCCCAAAAATGTGATAATGACCTTGGCCCCTACATTTTTGGGGGCTGAAAACCAACATATTGACCTTGGCTTACGCCAAAAATTGTATCATATCGGATGAATTCTTTTAGGCCTCTTTTATTCAAAAACAAAAGCAGGTTGTGTCTATTTTTCCACTGGCCTGGGAGCACATGAAACGCTTAACACATTCCAGGTCATTTAACGTGAAACCTTGTAATAAACACACTTTTAATGCAAGCCAACTAAAACTACAGACCAGTTTAGTGAAAACTGTATATCCCTCTTTCAACATTCTAAATTCTGAAAATAGATATGATTTTGATAAAGAATTTTTCATTCAAATTTGGAATTTCTAATTATGTACAAATGAAGTAGCCATCACAGTTGAATGGTTCTAAACTTAAAAAGTTCAAAATGCAGAACACATCCAGAGCTGTAATTTACAAAATATTTCTTTATATTAAAATTAAAATTCCATTTCACTGAAATCTCGATTCATGAAACAATGTCTGTATTCTAAGCTTGTGATAACAATGGAAAGTGTGCCTTCAAGTTAATTATGGATACACTGAATCCTGTCACTATGTTTGGGTGGATGGTGGAGGGTGTCATGGTCAAACGTGACTATTGTGCTCTGTCCTTTATTTCAGCCTGGGCGCATGTCTGATTCATGGCTTATCCATGATTTTAAATGCCCTTCTGTGTGATAACCCACTTTTCTGTCAAGGCTGCCAGGTCGCCTGTCTGCAAATTAAATTTTCCATTAGGTATGTCATAGGTGAAGAGCAGTAGTATTAATATGAGTGGACAAAACCTGTGTTAATGATTAGAAGGAGACATGGTTTTAAAAAGTAACAAAACAAAGTAAGTGATTATTGGGTTGAATCTAATTATACTACAATGAAAATATTAATGTCAAGCATATTTGTTGGTAATAAGATACAGAACAAAAAACAAAAATACAGGAAAAATTATTATTTTTGTAAGACTTATGTAAGCTGTCATGTCGGCAACATAGAAATGAGCATTTAGTCTTTGTTATAATGAAAATTCTAAGGTGTCTGATATATGAATTATTTTCTTATCACAAATAATGAAATTATGAATTTTACCTATTTCTGGTAAATTTTATGTGAATTTTATGGAAGCCGTCACAATTTCGTTTCCTTTATCCTTGAGGCTGTGAGTGATAATAACTACACTCCTTGAAAAGCTTCATTGGTGAAGTGGAATTAATCTACTCTGGTCAGGTTGTGGCATTAGTGTTGAAACATTAAAGTTTATGTGAAAACTGAAAAGAAAAGAAACAAAAATAAAACACCAGGTCCTAGTTTTACCTTTAAAGAGATGAGCACAATGAGCGACTCGATATTTACGCGGTGGTTCTCAGGAATAAAAGTCCTTCTTTTTAACATTTGAATAGATCGAGAGCAGAAGGTAATTCATCAGCATAAGGGCGTCCATGTGATAAGAGACCCACGTGATTTGCCTGAATGCCGGCCTTTCTATGGTAAGGTCCCTTGCTTCACTTGCGACACCTAGTGAATTCTGAGTTCCTCATTGTATTGCCTCATGGATGGTACAAAGGAATCACTCGTGTCTGCGATCAATAATGGTGGCTGTGGTTTATGCTAACTTTGTAAACTCTTTTTGTGAAAGATTCTGGAGGCAAGCACCATAAGATCACGCTGAAGTCATATCTCACCACTTGGACGTCAATAAAGCCTTATTCGTTCTTTACGGAAACGAGTTTTCAGTCACATCATCACATAGTTGGATGATTTTCAAAATGTACAGAAAGATACCGCTGTAGGTGTTAAAGATTATGCGATATATTCGCGTAACTTATTTTTAGCTCCAACTCCCCTTGTTGCTCATAAAATGGGAAGAAAAGTGTCACATAAAATTGCTGTTTTCAAAACACCAGACACATTTGTTTTGTGTTCTTGGAATACCTCCTTATCAAAGGTGAAGTTTGTTGAAATCACTATAGTCTTCTTTCGTATTCTGTTCCGTGAAAGCCCGAAAATATTTTGTAAACTTGAAGCTATATGTAGCTTGTAAGCTTTTGTGTGTTAAGAATACAAATTGGAACATGAAGCAAGTAAACATTGTGATTATGCCTGTCCAGTACTTTTATGTTACTTGCACTCTCCCTATTGTGAAATTGTAACCCTGTTTTTATTAGAAACTTTAATCGATTTAAACTCGGTTTGGGATTCAAATCCATTTAGGAAGCTTGAGAAAACTCAGTTGGGATCAATTTAAACTGAACCTGTTCCTGAAGGTGATTTCGAATCAATTTAACCTAATCTGCGAAGTGTGAATGTGATTGGACTCAGATGGTGGAAGATACATGTATTTGCACACGTGCATTATGCAGATCGAGGCTCCTGTGTGTATATTTGTTCAAGATTGTCACAAACTTTAATCTTCCTTTCCATCAGCTCGCTGTCAAGGGATTCCCCAAAGAACAAAAAGTTAAAAAATGATCATTAAATACTGTGGAAATAATTGAATTACACACCATAATTTACCATTTGTTTTTGTCCACAATTGGTGACATTTTACCATAGCGTAATCGGGGGGACGTAGCGACTTAAACCATTTGGAAAAAAATCGTCACAAAGTGCATCAATTTTGAACTATTGCAAAGGAAGTGTTTCAGAACCCCAGCTGACCTTGTTTTTTGTGTTGAGACAAAATATCCGGTCCTATCACGTGATGTATCCAGACAGAGCCCTTGGAGTTTTTACCATATAGACTGTCAATAAATTGCAACACGGTGTTGTGAAAAGTGCTCTTTGTATTGTTTAAACAGTTGCACAGATGTTGCCTTGAGGGGATAATGGTGTTAATTGAGCTTGGATAAATAACCTGGGGTTTTGTAAAACAAAAGTAGGTCAACATCCGCCACAGTGTACTTTATAGTAGAAGTAGTTTATCGGTCAATGACATGACCTGATTGTAAATGGTTGCGAGGAATTATGACACTCAGATAAAAATTCCAGACTGTCTCTATTTTAAGTTTCTTTTGGAGGGGTTTCAGGATGCCCATTCACTTAGAAAGGACTTGAAGATAAACAGACTCATTTCCATGAGAAATTTATGCCACAAATCTAACCTTCTGGCATTGATTATTTTTTACTCTTTTATTCAATTAAGCTTAAAATAGTCATCATAATGAGTATTTCTTTTGCAACTTTTAAAACAGTAGATGAGATTAAAACATTTCTGTAGATTTAACAGTTGGAAAAAACAAACTTCTTGTAGAAATTTAAGTTCCCAAAGTGACTCTTTTGTGAAAAGTTGAATTTGAAAATACACACCTTTGTATGGAAATCGGTTTTGAAAAATCTGACCATTTCAGAAGGAGGGGTCTACACATCAAACTGTAACATGAGGCGCGTGAAGTGCCGAGAAGGGGGTGGTGCATTTACATGAAAACGAGGAACTCTATACTCGCATATGAAACATACATTGCGAATTGTTCAAATGGTAATTGAGTAAGGAGAAATATAAAAAAATTGCTTCATGTCCGTGTTCTTTGTTGAATCTAGCTGATTCTAAACAAAATATTCATGTTTTACTTGACCCCCCCTGGAGCCTACCATTTCCTTATCTGGTAGGTGAGCATCTAATTTACTTTATGTTTTGACTTGGGCAGCCACACTGATAAATACTTGTTTACTGAGTGTCTGACCTCATATTTCACGCTTATGCATAACTTTGACAGCAACAGCTTAATAGTAAAACAGGTTGAGCTCAACCTAAAGTAAAATGATGAATACTTGCCAAAAATTTCCTTTAAAAATGACAAGCAGTGGCTTTGCAATTCTTAGTGAAAATGTCAACCAGAAAATATTAATATTTTTGAAAACATGATATACTGCGGGATATATTTAATAGCTTACCACAAGTCTGGTATTAAGATAATGATTTCAGTGTCAGGAAATATGTGAGCTGAAACTAGAGGACAACTTATTAGTAATAAACGTCTTTTCATCCGTTCTAAACAGTGGGACGAGAATGGTCACTTACTCAAGAGTCTGCCCTTCATATAATGACTTTGCTCACGATTTCTGCATTCGCCATATTTCTCAAATTTCGGACAACGTTTTCAATCTTCACAGTGGGTAATTTTGCCGTCTTTCCAGTTATTCTTGAATTTGTGGCCACCAATATTGCCTATTTGTTGAATTTGGGACTAGGTCCGACCTTGAGAGCAAAATAATTAATTTTCACTGTCCCAAATTTAAAATTTGTTTCCGTACATATTTATAAGGCTCAACATCCTACCAAGACATTCAAGGCCCCATCCATGACAAAAATAAGATTTTCTATACTACTTTCTATCAAATGATGTTCATATTAATACATAGAGTTTAAACCAATTTTAATAGTTTCATGTTGTTTTGTGTATTAATTGGGTTCTGCTACATGAGCATATCACTATCTTTCAACTGATAATACAATACGTCTGTTAAACATCCGCTACATGTTGATACAAGCACGTATTCAAACTAACGAAATAGAAAGAAAAAGACAGAATTACCAAGAAAAAAACAGAATTAGCAATCATGGGAGGAGAGAAAGGCAATTTTGTTCTTGGAAAACTAGTGTATCATGTAAACAGTGATATGTTTTGTTTAAGAACAGATTACATGTACGTCATAAACAAAATGGTGAAAAGATAAAGGCCACAATATTGGTTAGTGTAAATAATGTTGAAATTTTTCTAAAAAGGTGCAACAAAAAAGACGTGAGTGATTTGTGTGGACTCTAGCAGTTTATGTCACTAAGATTAAAAACATTGATTCTGCCATCTACTGTTAACTGGACTGTTTTGTCATGCTGTTTAACGAAATAGTTAGAATTACGTAAATCTTCACTTATTTAGCATATATAATGGCTTACGTGTAAAATATTATTTTCACAAATTTCTGTACTAAAATAAACTTTAAGAAAGTTTTAGTTCATTGCTTGCATAGTGTGTGTTGTGCAGATGCCATAAAACAGTTTTTGTTAAATTTTCTATAATTTGTTTGTAGTAATGTAATAAGTCTTTGAAAAGTGGTAAAATTTTAATTATTATTTGTGAAGTAAGTGGATAATTATAGCACGGAGTTGATTGCCTAAACCAATCAAATTAGTTGTCCATATATGGGTATCACAGTTATAACAACAGTTCTTGGAACAGGAAGTACTACCAGTCACCTCCCAGAAAGTGAAGTAAAATCACATCTTATGCAATGACTAATGTAAACAGAAACACAATCTGCTAGACAAATACATGCCTTGTTAGTAATGGATATTTTTCACTATATCAACTGACAGCATGTGTGAAATGTTGTAAAGGATACTTGGGCTTCACATTTCATTCTCCAAATAACACGGTATATCGGTTTTGCAGATTGAAAAATACACGCAGCATGTTTTTGACATGGAGAAACAGAGGAGCGGTGACCGGGATCCCTTGATGACCCCAGAGGAGTTGAGTTACGCAAAAGAGTAAGTGTTCAGTAGATGCACATATGCTTTTTTATGTGTCCTCACATTTATATGTGAACGCATTATTGATAAACAGGTCTTTACCGTAGGTTGCAAGCATTTTTATTAATAGAACACTTGTTGAAATCATGCGTAGTAATGATGGCTGTAACCGTTCTGAGCTCCTCCGTAACTGATTTTGTCGTACATAAACTTTTGGCATTGGTTGGTAGTGAAAGTGGTATCAAGGAAATGTTTATGCATTCACAGTTCTTGTAGCAGAAGACTTTGAGTACAGCACAATTTGGAACAAAGTAGTAGCCTCTTTTTCTTTTTTATTTGTTTTTGTTGTGAATACCCACAGTCTTCATGAAAATTGAATAGCATTCAGTTTGGTGCTACATAATTTATGAAACTGATGACAAAATAATGTTTCAATTTCCTCTATGATTTTACCATACTTGTAAGACTTCACTAAACTATCAGTACCAACTTTGATACCATCTTTTTTTCTAGATATGCAGAAAGCATTCAACAACATTTGCACTCTGTAGCTCTGCATCATATGCCTCAAAATCTCCAGAATTTGGACCCCCTACAGACAGGTACTCTTGTTATATATCATTTCATGTTCAGTAATGTCACGGAAACTGTGATTGCGGTTTGTCACTTTGTGCGAATAAGTTGGGTTGATTAAATTCTACACCGTGTAGCTGAGTTCTGTACATTTTTTTAACATGTAAGATTGGAGCAAATTTTGCATTTTGCAGTATTTATGTGTTGAATAATTCGTTTAAGAAAGTGTGATTATGTCTTTGTGACAAGGTAGGTTTCTGCAGGTACTGCGATCAAATACTGCTTGAATTTTATAAATAATTTAACTTTGCTTTTTTCAATCCTTTTACACTGCTAAAATATTCAAGCTGTAATGTATGTGCGCTCACAATGTATTGCTTCAGCTTTTGTAAGATCAATAAAGTTTTTAATCCATTTCTTTGACATTTGAATTGTTTTAGTTTATCTAAAGACACGGTCGCGTTAATTTTCGTGCTTACAACCTCCAAATGCCTGATTTTGTCTGTCGCAGTTTCTTCATCACTTTGTCCCATTTCTTATTAGCGGAGAGGCCAAATCTCGATGCCTATGTGTTTGTGAAAGCCAACGAAGATATTGAAGGAATAATTGTAGATGAAGAAACTGAAGAGCAAAGGTGAGGCTTCCTTGGTGTTTGTCAATTACCCAGATTGATACCATTAATGAGGTGTTAAGGCCCCTTAATACTAAATTAACTCCGGTATGAATGGAGCATCAACGTAAACTGTGATTTTAATTGAATTGTTCTTACCAGCTTCAGTAGTTTGTGACATCGAAGTAAACGGTAGGTGATGCTGTGGTCATCAAACTTATCGCAAAACGGCTCTGATGAATCCGGTGCACGCTAATTTTTTTAATGGGATAATTTGGGAAATTTACGTGTACTAATTTGACATAAAACTTATTTCTAATTCGATTGGTGATTATTCGAGCAAAAATTATTGGCAGTAGCAGTGGCCACTGGCAATAACTTCGATGAGACCGAAGTTGACCGCACTGCAGCATTGACGCTCCACTGTTAAATCCACCTGTTCACTGTGAAGTTAGCTGGAGCTGTTAACTGCGATTCAGAGCCGAAGTTAACCATTCATACTGACTGCAACTCCCCAAAACATCATCACATCAATGTTAGTATGGAAGGGCCATTAGGCCTGGTTAGACCTATTAGATAAACATTATTACCATTTGTCACACATGTTGTAAAATAACAAATTATGAATATAACAAAAGCACAGTGTACAATGTGTAACATTTCAGCTTGGGCTCTTTGTCAGAAGTTGATATAAACCCGTCAATGTCACAGCCTGAAATTATTAATCAGTTTGTTTTGTGTTTTTTGCCATTTTGAAATTTGTTTACATATTTCCTACGACTCATGAAGAGTACACATGGTCAGAATGTTCAGTTGTGATTTAGTAAGTTTTTAAACATAAAGTATGTAGGTCCTTACATGATGGAAAATGCAATTCCAAGCTTATGTCTACAGAGGTCTGCTGAGGGTGTCCTCTACATGTTTCATCTCAGCTTTTTGTATGTGTTATTAGTTTTCCTCTGTATCGTATTTCTTCTGAGTGTTTCATCTGTGTGTTTAGTCCAAGTGTTTCATCTGTGTGTTTAGTCTAAGCGTTTCATCTGTGTGTTTAGTCCAAGTGTTTCATCTGTGTGTTTAGTCTAAGCGTTTCATCTGTGTGTTTAGTCCAAGTGTTTCATCTGTGTGTTTAGTCCAAGTGTTTCATCCGTGTGTTTAGTCCAAGTGTTTCAACTGAGTTTTTCTGTATGTTTGGTCTGGGTGTGTCATCTGTGTGTTTACTTTGAGTTTTGTGTTCGTGTTTCTTCTGAGTGTTTCGTCTTGAGTGTTTTGTCTGAGTGTTTCATTTCATCTGGGTGTTTTGTTTTGAGAGTTTTGTCTGAGTGTTTCATCAGTGTAATTTGTTTGTGTATTTCATCTGTCTGTTTCATATGAGTGCTTTACTTAACTGTTTTTTTGTCTATGTTTCATCTGAGTGTCCTGTGTGTGTTTTGTCGGAGTGTCTCATCTGAGTGTCCTGCGTATCTGAGTGCTCAACTTGAGCTGCTGCACTACTGTCTGCTGCTCTGAGAGCCAATATTTCTCGTGCGAGGCCTCCCTATACACCACTACAAAAGGGGACAGCCACCAGTTTCAGTGCTCTGCAGCATGAACCAATCACTAAAATTCACTCCTGTGACCGATATTTGGATGGGTTTGACTATTGTGGTGACCTCTAGTGGTAATTTTGTTTCCTTTGTTGCGTCCACTTCTGTATCTCCTAAACCCCTTGCAGGGTCTTTGTGATACTTTGCACGTACGTTCCCATGAGTGTGACAATAGGTGACAACTTCTCCTACAGATCTGACTACTGCACTGCCTCCTAGTGGCAAGTTCATTTTTACATTTCCCTATATCTTCGGAGCTTCTGGACAGATTTTCATTCTATTTGGACGATTAGACGTGATTTGTGCCACTTAGTGACCATTTCTGTGATATTAATAAACACCCCTAGAAGCATACCATTTGCGTGGCAGTTGTAGGCACCTTTCAGTGCTGCTCTTCGTATTGTGTCTGCCAAGTCACTTGGTGGACCTTTAGTTGTAAATTTTTTGAAGATCATGCTACCATTGATTTTTCAGGTTGTGATGACTATTGCAGTGTCCTCTAGTGGCAACTTAAGTATTTTGTTGCGTTTTGTGTATACCTCTCTGCCAAGTGGGAGAGATTCGAATACCACTGTGCCACCTAGTGGCAAATTTAGTCTTTTATGCTTGTCTCAGTGAAGGATCATGAAATGTGAGGGATATGTTTCTACTGACGAGAGCATGGTTGTCATGGATTTTCATGCCCTTCTGACAGTTTTGCTTTTTTGCGCCTCGATGAAGTTTTTGTTGTGGTTTCATTTTTCTTTTTTTATTATTGAGAGTTTTTTCTGTTGCTCTCGCCTCAATATTTGCTAAGTTTGAAGGAGAATCTCCATGAATTGTGGCAGATAATTATTTTTCAAGAAGAGAACAGCAATTTTCCATTTGTGGACTGTTCTGTGCTGTGCTCTTTTGTGATAATTTGACTCCAATTTCATTATTCAGCTTTGATGATCACTTCTTTGTTTTTGCCAAGTACCTTGAGGTATCATGTGGCAGATGAGTTTTTGAGGTGACCATTACTGGTGTGAATATGTTGATTATTGCGTAAATCAGACTTCTGCAGTTGAAATTTCAATTTTCTTTGCTTTGGTCTCTAAATGTAGCTGGATTGTATTTTTCAATTTTCAGATGAGTAGCACTGCCCTCTGTAGACGCAATTTCAAGCTTACTAATGTAGCTCACTCTAATGCGTGGAAATGTTTGACAAATGAACAGTCGTAATGTTTTTACCATTTGCAATGCACACGGTGGGCACACACCAACGCTCTTGTTGTGCTTTTGTTATTTTTTCATTTTCCTTTCCTTATTTGCATAATTGATTAAATCACTTCTCTAATCAATACATGATACTGGCCTGCTGTATGTGTTCTTTTACTGTCTGCATGTAATAGTGCTCAGGAAGTGGTAAAAAATCATTTAACAGGAAAAAACGGATCAGATGTGCAGACGTGCCTCATTCATTTCAAGACGCGTTTGCGTCATTAGCTTCCGATATGCTTTGAAACTGAGTAGGAAGGTGAGCTCAATGGAATGTAGATGGATGCATTTTAAATATGTGCTTTCGAAAACCAAAACAAAACCAAATCCAAAGTGTCGTTTACGGCAGACAAAGGCCTGCTTAGTGGTAACATGTAAAAACGTGCTAAAATCAACGCTTACTAAATGTACGATCAATCTCTGCAATTTTGCCCCAGATGCCATTAACCATTGGAATGTGCATGCTTTGCTGGCGTTCCTTGCTGATTTCACAATAAATTTTGTTAAAAGAAATCTTGAGGGTGACAAAGTGAACATGTCGCCCAATAATTTGCAGGGTCACTGGCAAAGCCGGAAAAGATAAAACTTGTGGCGACTCGTGCTCTGGCAGGTCTAGGATTTTGCAATGGGGGACCAACCAGCAAATTTTTTTTTTGCGAAAGTGTTTGCATAACCCCTAAAACGACATTTTTGTGGCTGCTCTCAAACTCCCAGTGTGTATGGAAAATCTTAAGTTTGATGATGGAAAGGCAAGAAAGCAAAAATAGAAGTGAAGGGAGGGTGTCGAAATTGAATGTGTTTGGTTCAGGTCGAGAAACTGTAGATCAGTAGATGTAGTTGGCAATAATGCCAGGTGTTGATGAAGAGATTAAGAGTGGAGCAATAACTCCTCAAGTATTTTATACTTTAGTTACGTAAGAAGTTTTGAAAAATATACCTGACAAATGATGTGCAACCAATGAATTACCGGTAGGTAATAAAAGCACTAAATGTTTGCCGGTTTGGGCGATATGTTCACTCTTTGAAAACAAATGTGTGACTTTCACACACCAAACTAGCATTAGTACATTGCATTTTGGATGTTACGGCATAAAGCTGACAACTATATGAGTAAACATGAGGGTTGGTTTCCTGTGTTCATTTTTATGTTCGACATTAAGACCACACCTTCCGGCATTTTAATAGAAATTTGATGCTTGGAAAGACATATTTTTGCGACCAACTCGGACAACTCAAGGTTAAGTGAAATATCTTCATTAGACACAACAGTTACGCCCACATAAACATAATGACAATGCATTCTCTTCCATAACGTTTTTGCGTAACCTTGAACAGAAATAACTATTGCAAGGTCACTAATCGGTGGGACCGATATTCATTCATAAAAACGTTTTTGTTTCTAAGTCAGAAATATGAAACTGATTCAATTGAGCAAAAAGCGGTATAAAAGTCTTAACGGGGTGAAATACAACTTTAAAAAGATAAAATCTCACCAATTGAGAACACGAATTGTCGACAAGTGAAATTTTATTTTCTCGTTTTTGCGTCAAAATTATGTAGCACCAAATTAGTGCTTTTCCATGTTAGTGTTACTGACGACAGACAATGTTTTGAAAAATTGTCGGCCTCCACACGTTCAGTGTTAGAAGCCCTTGGGGAGGGCAATTGGCAGTTGTTTTCATTCAAAGTAGGTGAGATTTCCTTGTATACGTCATCCCCTGTCAATGCTAAAATTGAACTGATGGGTTGTGGATTGGTTCTACATTCTTGTTGATTAGGAGCATGTTGTTAGACGGTGGATATCAGTCAGGTTAATTGAAATTGCAGTGAAAAGTACTCTTGAAACCATTCTCTAGTGTGATGTCTGTTGTCAGATGTTGTTTGCATATAGCGTCACCTAGTGTTAGCTGTGGGAACTCTGTATAACTGGAGTTAATCCCCAGTGGTTTGTTTCAAGCCAGTTGTTGGATCTGTTGTCAATAATGACTTTGCTCTAGACCGTCAATTTACTGCTTAAATACGGTTTAGCCTCATCATAATATCGAGTCAGCGTTTGCCTATCATTAGCGATCTATTTCTAGCTTGACTTAACAATTACTTTTTGATTCAATAGTTTTTATTGGGTAGTCAGGATAGAAAAAATGGGTATTATTTGTTGTGACTTGGGTTCATTGAATTAGCTTCTTTCAGTGGTCGCATTCTTTATACCTCTCACTTTGTGTTGACTGCAGTCAAGGTTCATTCTGCCGAGCAGTCACAAATGTTAAGCCATTTTAATGGTAGAATGCATTAATAAAATGAAAGTCCCGAGAGAGACAGACGGCAGACTCGTACTAAATTGTGTGTGTTCAGCAGTTTCCTGTGTGGATGTTTTTGTACGCATTTAGAGCCAACTTTGTGTTAGTTAAAGTCCCATAATGTGCTGTTTAGCTGGATAAAAACAAAAGGAGGCCTTTTAATCTCATAAAATCAGCGTTATATTATTCCTTTCTGTAATAGAAATTTTTCCACGGCCAACTCAAGTCTACATTAATGCGTAAATGCGCCATTTTCGAATTTGTAATTTTAGGGTTGGCCAACCTGAATTAATTTATATGTAATTTCTTGAGTCACTGGTGGTTTCAACGGTCTTTTTGATATCCTATCGTGGTAAAGAAAGTTACAAGACCGTTCTATAATAGTAAAAGGTCCAATTTGATCCTTTTTAAAACTGGACAAAATGGTGTTTTGCAGCGACTTTGGCGAGAATTTTTTCTGAAATCGTCAGCGTAGATTTGAACCTGAAACTAGTGTCACAACCACACGCACTGTTGGCTGAACTAAATGCCACTCGCTGTATGGCAGAGTATTTAAGTGTTATTTAATTGGGAATGTCACTGAATAGCAAATGTCTGTAAGATAAGACCAAAAAGCAAATAATGGCATTTCAAACCTTGCTTATCCTAGTTTTTGTGCCTGTGTGTAGCTTTTATAAAAAAACTTGGCTGAAATTGATATGGAAGGACGGGTTTTTAAGTTGGTGTGCACAAGTTTCATAATGAGTCGGTGTACAGACCAGAACCAACTTTGCTTTTTTAGCCTAAGGGCAACAGTTGGCAATTTATGATAAAACTGCAAGAACACAAAAGGATTCTTAAGTTTTTTAGCTATGGTCAATGCTAATAACTTAAGAAAGTGTGTACCGCTGAACAGTAATCATTAAAAATTGTGTTTTTCTCACATGAAAAGAATAATGTCTCTCTGGTTTTCAATAGTATAATGAACCAAGCCTGTAAGTGTGCCACTAGAAATTGTGGTTCACCAATGTTAAACGCCTCATTGAATTTCAAAGCCAGAGTGCATGAGCACTTGAAAAAGAATTTGAGAATGTAATTTTTTATTTCTGTCCATCCAATCACAGTCACGCTTGTTCTTCAAGTGCTGTCCTATCGCTCTGTGTTGTCTGATAAGAGTGGCATTTCGCAACCTGTTAAATGTCTGGCTGGATTTTTTGCCATTTTGGTGAAGGAATGTCTATGGGGTTGTGATTACATCAGAGAGTTGTTACCCTTTAGAGTTCCATTCTATATGCCTTCATCTACTTGCCCTGAAAAAATGAAAACTTTAGAATTAGACCAAATATCTTGTATATTACAGTACATTTGGACAAGCTGCTAAGAAATGGTAATAAGTGATTTCAATTTTAGTAGAGTACCATATTTGAAAGCAAATTACTGAAAAGTCCTGAATTTATATTTTGACATTTTCTTAAAAAGTATGTAACTTTTCTCTCCCCAGCTACATACCGCCCTGTCTCCCTCCCAACCTTCCCCCTACCTCTGCACTNGCCTATCCTCCCCCTACCCCTCGCCCCATCCTCCTCCCTCCATCCCTGTTACTAAGCCATAAATTTTCTACCTGTTCATGCCCAGACTGTAATGTTACAACTGACCCCTAAGACTATAAAACACCAAACCACAATGTCTATTATGAGCAGCTGTTTGGAGTGATAGGACATTTGAATGATATGACCCGTGGCCTTGACCCTTTCACTCTTTGGTTTTTAGACTGTAATGTGAACTGGTGATAGTCTACTGGGCATCCTTTGTAAAACTGGGACCAGATTACTTCCTTTGCTTTTAGTTGGAGGCTGAGAACACTACAATTCACATACTGAACTGAGAAACTTGCGTATTATTTGTTTACCTAAATCCACATTTAATTCCAAGTTCTCATGCGTTCAGTTTCTGTTAAAGCAACTGGCTTCTCTAGGTCACTCCTGTCGTCGACTTTGGTAGCTACCGCTCTTGTATTTCTGGAGATCTGAACACCAATTGAGTTAAACGGGCAAAGAATTCATAAAAAATGCTGTCAGTAAACTCGTCGTGGATTCACTCTCCGGAGCAAATGTGACAGTTCACCAGCAGCGGGTTAAAACATCTAAAATCACTGAAAACCTACAATAAATTACCTCTAGTCTTTTTGCCCATTGGGTATACATCACACTATCCCTCCTGGTCCCGCACAGCTCTCCAGTGGCCTGGGACTCGCTCTACAAAGAGATCAAGAAGCGCGTAGATTTTTCAGCTCCCTGCGAAATATGGTTTGCTTTGTTTAATGTTTGCCGCGGCATATCAAATAACGCAGTCATTAGCAGTAATATACTCGCTTAATTTGCCGCACAGGAAAAAAAGCGCTATTCTGAGCAGTCACATGCAAGTAAGAATACTGCTAAAGTAGAACAGCGAGTTTCCGAGTATTTAGGCGGGTTGTTTTGCGGTAATCGTGTGCATGTGAGTGATTGTACTACTTCATTTGATCTTGGGTTACATTTCTCACCATATGTTGTGATGCTTTATGCGATTGTGCGAGATCAGATTTCTGTCGCATTAGGTGATTTGCTAATGAAAGGAAATTAATTTGGATGTTAATTTGGATGTAAGGGTAGTACTTGTTGTTTGTAAAAATTGCTATTTTTTATAAATACCATAAACTGATATAAAGGAGAGAGTGTGTGTGTGTGTGTGCGTGCGTGCGTGCGTGCGTGTGTTCTGGTGCTTGTTGTGATATGCTAGACAACAGACCAATTTGTTGGGCCCTTCACATGAAACTCCCGCACAAAACTCTTAACATTCACTTATAGATCACTACGTTGCTCATGAGAGTTCTTTCTGGAAAATGTGTAGGCTGAGCATACTAAGTCTAAATATGTTTTCTTGAGTTGATGAAGCCACTGTAAACTGGTGACAAACTTCACACATTTTTTTTTCTCTTGCAAAGGAGCTTGTATGCTTTCTTATCTTTTGAATTCAAATTGGTTTTGAATGAACTGCCTGCAATTCGAGATGACCATACTGCCTTGACAGCTGAAACTTATCAGCCATGGCAAAAAAATTAATGGGGCCATTCTGGAACAATATTAACAAGCCTAAAATAGTTTCAAATTTGAGTTATCATCAATATGAGACCGATTTAGTATTGTTAAGTGGTCTGAAGTAGTGTTTTCGATTTTGACAGACAGCACGGGTTTAGTGTCCATTTAAGTGCAGTCACTATAAAGTTCCCGTAAAATGTGCTGACCTGTACAAACTTTGCATGGGGTACCGTTTTTGTATTGCATCAGATATTATGGTCAACTAAATGTGATGAGGAACATGATTATTATGAGTTATGAGTAAATTGTTGTTTAACCATTGTCGTAGTTCATCATCACCAGTATAAACTGGGCCCAGGATGTAAACATCACTGTTGATTGACAGGTTTGGTCACATGACAACTGATGACATCATTTGACGTGATATGGCAGATGTTCTTTACTGTAATGATTTATCCAGAATATGTTGTTTGTAGGGTTTAGTTAATACAATGTCAAAATTGGCAAGGTTGTGATTTTTTACTGTTTTAGTTTTTGTGTGTGACTATTTGGAATTGCACAAGTGTTTTAAGTGGGGTATACAGTCAAGTGACTTGTGGTATCAGTCTTCAACAAATGTGGTGTTTTGGGGCTACTGACTCTGATATGGGTTTCAGTGATAATTCGAAGGTCATTCCGGACGTCAGAGGGTCAATGGGTTGCACTATATTGTGCGCATTTGGGTCTACTCTTTTTAAATAAAGACTTTTGCAGTCATGTGCGCAATATATAGCAAACCTTCGACTCCCAACTCTTTAGCAAAGTAAGAGTATGAAAGCAACTCCCAGTCTATTGTCGAATTTTGTTGGCCAAGGTTACGAGGTCTTGGTGGAATTTCTTCTAACAAATTTATTTTCATGAACATCAACTGCCTAAATGTAAAGTGATACTATGGCACCATGATGATTGCAAAGAATGAGGAGTGTAGCAAGACTCCTATGTGCTTGACACTTATTGCATTGTGGGTAAATACCTTAGAATGCAAGCGGTGTTGTGCCAGTTCAGGACGGACCTGTAATAAGTGAAACTAAACAAAAAAGCTCTGTCATAAAGCAATGAATAAAATGCCTAAATAAATGATTTGTTCTATTTAATGTGTTTTGATATAATGTCACTGTCCTATTTAAAGCTCTGTTTTTCAATTTTTCCTGAACTGGCAAAAAGTGGAAAAACAAGAAGTAAATAAGTGCATTAAAATAACAAATAACAAAATATGTTTCTGGATATAGCAATACAGTTAATAAAAAATATTAATATATGATTTTTTAAATCTTGAAGGTTTTCTCAAAATACAACAAAGAAAATAACTGATTTAAATGTAGATTTAGTAATGGAGTGGACGAAAGTGGGAAAGTGACTTGATCTAGGTATTGAATATGTGGATCGATTTGGTTGTCTGGTGTGTAATCTTTAAGCAATAGCTTGTACTCTGAAATACAATATTTGCTCAGTCAGAATGACCCCAGAATTCCCGTCATGACTAACATTGTTTTTCTCGTATGCCTTATGTGAAAAAAGTGAACCACAATAATGTTTCTGATTATTTTAATTATTTCGTCTAATTAGGTTTGCATTTTTGTTGATCAATTTACTTGAAAATTTGTTCAAAAACACCGAAAATATTAACTTGCTATGTAGTGATATAATACTGTGAAAACCATCTGTTTCCCCGAGATGATTGCATGATGTGTCGGCATTCTTCTGATGTTCTTGTTTTTTTTTCTAGAATTTGTCTGTATGCTGCATTTTTCTATACTTGTAACATCAGTGTGGTAGTATATTTATGTTCAGACTATCTAATTATTTTGAGTCATAAATTATTTTTATTGTCATGATAAGAATAGGTCTGGTAGAGATTGTTGTTAAATACAAATAAAAAAGCCAGACGAAAAGCGATGGTGACTCAGACATCATAAACCATCGTTCTGATAACTCACGGAAACTTTTGATTTGATAAATGGCATAGGCTACATTTGTGGTCAAAACTATCGATTATTTAAAAAAAAATGTGCTAAAGTGTTCCATTTATTAAAATGAAAAAGAGCTGTCTAATGCCAAAACAGATGTTGATTACTGCTGTCACTGCTGTGTGAGTCATGTGACGTCATGTGACATGTATACCTGAGGCTAGATGTGATTGTGGACAATATGCACCTCACTTTTGAATAGTTAACCCAGTCTACACCAGAAGGTGGTGTAGTAAAATTGACAGTTTTTGTCAACAAGCTCGCATCATTTCTCATTTATGGTGTCAACCCTGAGATTAGACATGTGTCTTGCAATATAGCTTAGTTTTAGTGTATGTTTTATAACATCACCAGGTCTAGTGTCATTGAAGAGGTGAAAAAAGTTTTATTATTTTCAGAAAGATTCATGAATGTTTATCTTTTTAAATTTTATTGGCCTTGGTTGTTTTGGAAGCTCCATTTGATAAGAGTCTTCTAAACATGAGACCAGAGCACGTGCTGACTTCGCATTGTTGTCAATACAATTTTCATCTCCATGGGAGTCCTGTGCAGCTGGACCTTGAGCCACTGCGTCTTTTACCGCACATAAACCAATGGTGAAGTTATAAAAGCACCTTTTACAAAATTCTCGAGCAAATGCTTTGCCTGTAAAGGGTGCAACGAAAACATTGAAATCATGTCATTTGGTTTATTTGTTATCGAACTGTTTTGTTTTTGCTTCCAGGGAAGAGGTGATAGATATGACCACAGGGGACCAACATATCCTGCCCTACAGGCCTATAGCATCTCTTCTACACAATGGGGTAGTTTCGTTAATATGAGCACTTGGACTTCAACGGATGGCATACATGTAATATGGACATAGGGTCCGATTTGTGGCGCTGAGGCTGATTTGTGATAAATTATAAACTTTTGAAATAAGCAGTCTGCGAATTTTCATAAATTTTGTGAGCAGGGAGAGATCCTTCTGTCAAAAGAGTGCAAAGTACAAGCATTTTTTTTTTCAAAACTTCTGCATTTTAGCTCAATGTCCATATCTGGCTAAAAGCTACAACATCCAAAATTTAGAAGGTCTTGCTAATGGTTAGAATCTTCACCGTGTTTTTCAGATGGTGCTTCTGCAAGATGGACCCTTTGTCCTGATTGGGTGTGTTATAATATGTACCATAAAAGTTTGGGTCAAAAGTACCTGCAAAATTCCTTTTTCTTTCAAAAGCTGTACACTGCTGAAAATGTTCAAAGTTTTACCAAATGTAGTTTAGTGACCTTTGAACTGTACACCGCAGGCTAATAATTATGTAATGTTTCCCAATTTTGTTATTTTTTGAGACATTTCACAAAATGAAATTCCACTGCTTTATCATGTCCTTAAGTGAAGTATTTTTACAGCCTTTGGAGAGTCTGCGGTATTTTTAAAGTCATTACCCCACACAGAATTTTTGTACGATATCTCAGAAAGAAAAATCCTCTGTAATTATGTACAGTGGAAAAAGCCACTGAAACATACTTTTAGACTTAAACCACTCATTCCATGGCAGATTCTACTTCATTTTATCATTTTTTCATGAAAGTTGTGTTGCACCTAATTAAATGGTGTCCATGTTCATGGCTATTGAATGGGAAACTAAAATATTGTGGGATGTTAAACGGATACTAAACCCTGCTTTGATGATTTCAACCAATCCTCGTTCTGTCACCTGCTAGTGCATCACTGGCGTCAATCTTCAAAGATAAAAGCATTAATCAACTAAAATCTCTTACCCCTATCTCACAAATTGAACATTATGGTTCTTGGTGGGTGATCTTTTTCCATAGTGACTTGTAATTTGCTTTAAGTGTAGGTTGCATGCCATTTAGCAGACTTTGAAAGGAGTTTTCTTCAAATTTTCCTGCAAACTTTTGAAGGTTGTCGAGGGTTACAGAGCATTATTTTGTTCCTGAAAACTGGATGGGAAAGTTGTTTTTAGTATCTGTTAATAGGCCAAATCCGATTTGGTATGCTTGCATTTTGTGCAACTGGTGCACACATTACCAGGTGAACCCAAATGAATAGGTCATTGATCAGTGTTTTTTGGGGGGGTTAAGTCTAACTTGATGATGTTCACCAGACTAATTTAACTTGCCACATTGCAAGTAACCATATGCTTGTATCTATTTTGCATGTACAGCTTAAGAATATGTCAGTAGTTCTGTTTTCTTTCACTGTACAATGGTTTTATGAATAAATACATCAACAATTGAGTTGTTTTCAGGTTATCCTTGTTCTGACACAAAGTCACCTTTATGTAAACTAAAATACAATGTAGTTTCTGACTGTATTGACTTCCTCATTTGGAAACTTACTTGAATTGACTGGCTTGACAGTTGTACAGAATACCTAAAAGATTGTTTTGTCATTATCCTTTTCACAATCAGTTGTTCACAGTTTAAGGTTTGTAAGAGAAAAGGCTTCAAATGAGAAGTGTAGTAGGAACACAACTGTACAGTGTGCAGCAAGCTCGTGCATAGATTGTCATTTGAATTGTGAGTACATTTGGGACACCCTGTACAACTGTCCGAATTTTAACAATGTATTTGAGAGTTATTTCAGAAAGTCAAAAATCGTCTAGTGTTTTTCGCTATTTGGGGATCCATGACAGAGATTTTCCCAACTTCAGCCTGCAACTAAGTTCACTGAAGCATCATCAATTCTTGCAAGATTAGCTTCTAATTGTCAAAAATCATCTATGAATCCATGGATTCTCTTAGAATGGTGTAAATCAGAAACCAACGAATTCGTTGCTTATCAAAACAGTATATTATAGCGATTGCGATTTCCAAGGGCATGCTTGAAGATTCTTGGTGGACAACCAGGGGAACATGAGAGACGGGACATCTCGGAAAACGTAAGCAACAATTCATGCGCACATCTAAGGGGGCTCGAATGAGCCCCATTAGTGGCGAAGTGAGCAAAAAGGTTCTCCTCCGAGAAACAAAAAAAGTCCGAGAAAACGAGACAGAAAGCCTCGAAATAGGCGCGAATGCACAATTCACAGCTCTAAAATGTCGTGCCCCGCTTTTTTAGTCCCCGTATTTTTGTTAGTAAAATGTCCTCTTCAAAAATTCCCTCTAAATTTTAGGCTGAGTGCGAGCATGAAGTCTGTCATGTTTTCCGTTTTGTCCGGTGATATACTGTTTCGATGAAAACCAAAAAAAAAAGAGTGTGACAGGTGACTCCCTTAGTTCTTGCCAGTGAATTAATATGCTCTGCAAAAGCTTTGCTTTGCAATTTTTCTCGCATTTTTCGTAATACAAGTATAAATGGCAAGTGCACGTTTTCAAGTGCGTTTAGACGATCTATGCTGCAAAAAATGGGCGCCCTAACAACAATGTCCGCTGGCCAGGGCTCTCAAAGCGTAAATCAAGCACTGGTAGTTGACAAATGTTCTCTTGAAGTTTCTCCCTTGTCCGTTTTTCTCTTTCTCTTTTCTCGGACTGCCCTCAGCCTTGCGCCTATGCCTGTTGCCACTGCTTAACCTTCTAGTGATGCCTGCAAATTGTGAGGACATGTGCCCCCCGCTACCTACGGTCATGCATTGAACCCAGAGCGACGTCGAGTGATGCGATGTTGAATAGTCGCTCGTGAGCAATATCATTTACAAACTCAACAAGAATATCTGCTCTAACCGATCTGATGCCTTCTCGCCCATACAACACAATTACTCTACAAATGTAGAGATGTTATCTCAAGTGGCTAAGTGGTTTCAATTGGATGTTGGACGGATACCAACAATCTAGTCGCTGTTGTCTGTATTTTTGAAAAAAAATATAAAAACGTTAAACATGAACATAGTTGCCTGTTGTCCTGAAACTCTGCACTAACTTGCAGGCGACTTAACTAATCTCGCCCGCGCATTTTGGTACAGTAGCTGAGGAGCTGCTGTAAAGTTCTGTCAGGAACAAAATCCGAAACGCGGCGTTTTTTGGGTATTGCCAGTTTAAACTTTCTATTCCGCAACTCTCAGTGTTCCTGTTTTACACGTCAGGTTTATGAGAACATATTAAATCCAATATTGAGTCACTCCGATTCGTCGCATGAAAATGTCAGTGACTGCGTGTCTATGGTGACAGCAATCAGACGGTGTCAGCCATATGACCATGTAATCGGAGCGCCGAGCGGGTCATTTCAGGTCACCACAGAGAACTCCATCACAGCGCAGTTGCTGGAATGAAATATCGGAAAACAAAAGCAGTTGCGATAGTGATGTGCTAGGCTTTCTGTGAATCAATGCGACGATGTAGTCGTGTTGCTTTTATCGAACTGTTACCGTGAACACGTCGTGTTTTTGCAACTTCGTTACTGACACTAGTGTAGTACACAGACATACTGCACTCAAGCCCTACATATCTCAGAACTACCCACGTTTATTGATCTAAGCGTAAGCATATTATATCCGCAACCATGTCCACAACATAACATAACATAAAACGATTTCTTTCCCAATGGAAAGTGTGGTGGGACATCAGGTAGTATAGCATGCGCGCACCCAGGGTGGGGGAGGCTTTAAGCCCTCCATTTTGCGAAGTGGGCAAACAGGTCCCGCGCCTCAGAGAAACAAAAAGTCTGGGAAAACGAGACAAAAGTCCACTAAAAAGGCGCAGCACACAATTCACGGCTCTAAACGGGGTACCCCGTTTTTTTAGTCCTGCTGTTTTGGTAGTGAAAGGTACATATCGTCACCGAAATATTCTAGTCCCCCCATATTAAAGGCTGGGCGCCCCCATATAAAGGGTTGCCAACAAGCAACCAATTTTCACAAGCCTTGCCCCACCTTTCCAAAACCGTGTCCGTTTCGTCGTGTCACGGCCTCGTCCACTGTCACTGGTATGGAAAACTTTGAGACCAGTTGGAGGTCACTGACAATAATAAAGAAGTGAACGATGTTCCTTTAAACAAATGAGTACAAATGTAAGAAAATCTGTTTAACATAACAAGTATATAGGAAAAGTGACCGACGACTTGATAGCCTTGATGCCATCTCCAATGAATCTGATTACAAGTTTTGATTTCTACGTGATCGCGCGATGATTTGTAAAAGGTGCATCTTTGGCGGACAAACTTGAAAAATGGCGTCAGACAAACTGATGCAGTTTCTTCGCTCGAGGAGTCAGTACAAAATTTTGCCCCGCAGCTTCGGCTGAGCTACAGATGCAAGAATTTGAGCCGGTAATTTTTTAATGTACCGGTTATGTCAGGAAAAATACCCTGGACAATGTAATGCCGCTGCCTTGAAAAGTAAATCCACTGACGACTATTTGTTGGAAGCGTTTTGAAAACCTGTATTTTGTATTGCATGCTTTAGAAAATTTTAATAATTTCTCAAGTTGCAATAACTCAACTACCCTGTTCTCTGAAGTGTTATTTTTTGTTGTTAATCCAGAGTTATCGATCGTGAGAGTCCGTCTATTAAACAGCACTTAACGTACTAGTAATCGATAGATCAAAACTTGAGTCTCGTTATATATGTTTATAGTACATACACTTCAGGTGACGTAGGTGTTGAGTCCGAGGGTCCAGCCGTTTCACTAATAACACATTATAACTTCACGACGTTAATTTCACACACACTCCAAATGAATGCTTAATACGAAATGCATGCCAAAATTAAATTTACGCCTGGCACCAGAAGTCATCCATATTTTGAAACACAGTTACTTTTCCAATTCATATATTTAGCTTTTTATCCATCAATGCAAATTAACCTATGCTTGCAATAACCTTGACCCGAGAAGTAGGCGTGCGCATGCTAAGTCGTCCGATTGGTGAAAATAAGTGATGACCATGTGTCTGACCTTGCTTTTTTAAAAAGCTAGGTTTATTGGCTTGAATAGAATGCAGACTGCCGCGGACCGTGAATGGTCTACGTGACCACTTGTGGTAAACAAAATACCTGGATGTCCAGGCCTTTTACGTATTGCAAAGAGTATTTGGCCATGAAGAATTAACTAAGTGGTTGTATAATGTTTCGGAATCCGTTTTTAAGCCGCCATGAACAGGGTTTTCATTTAAGACGTTAAAATTTAATATACGCCATCAAAAGTTAATTTACACCACAAATAATTCATTTAGACCGTAAAGAGTTTACTCGTATCGCAAATAATTCACTAAGGTTATGAAGAGTTAATTCACACCGTTTAATATTTATTTATGACTTTAAAAGTTAATTTAGGCCGCTAAAAATAATTTACGTCTTAATCGGATAAAAGAAAAATTACTACGTTATCGACCACCTATTTATCGCACAGTTTATTGACTCAGTGGACAGTGGTCACTGTTACACTCACAATCGCGGAACACGAAACGTCAATATTTAGTCAACGCAGACGTCCAGGTCATTGCCTCATTCATGATTAAAATTCCAGTTGTTTCAAAAGTTTTTCAGTAACAAATAACTGAGTACATTTTCTCACGAGGACGGATGAACACGTCTCCAAAATTCGCATATTATTTTTTTGCATTTTGAGAATAAATTTTAGATTTTAAATATACTCGTTTCATAAAATATTTCCCTGTATTATTGCAGTCGTCGTATTTGAAATTGGTCATCCGAAGTAAGAAAATTTTGTGATACAAAGTTTAATTCTCGGTTGCCTCTTCTAAGATACTGTTGTGTGCATTTTTACAGCAAAGAAGTTGTTTGAATCAACGTAAATCTAATACACTCTTTTGTCCAGAACAAAGATAACGACTCGATTCCGTGTATCACTTACGGCGTCTTATTCGCCATACTCGAGATCACCAGCTTGAATATTATGAAAAAAGGGAGATACATAAAAATATATAATGAG
Source organism: Phoronis australis (assembly GCA_002633005.1). NCBI lineage: Eukaryota > Metazoa > Phoronida > Phoronidae > Phoronis > Phoronis australis. Next base: position 688,044 of record NMRA01000010.1, read on the forward strand.
TATGCTCCTATGTTTCGCGCTCAACACGTTCCACTTTGCCGTCTTCTGTTGTTAACGTATTTATCTTCTGTTTATGATGCTTGTAAGCCACTCAAGGCTGGGTTCCGTTATTTAAAATTGTGCTGATGTTGGTTCGATTGTGGAACATGTCATCAAAATAAAAATATCTAAAATAGTGGTTAATATAAAATAACACAAATAAACAATTTTATATTACGTGTGGGCCGCATAGCTTCCAAATTCAACCCGAAGTGAGGCGAACTGCACTTTCCCCCTGAGGCTAACTATAGTAACCGGCGTGATTTGGTGTCTGGCCAAAAATAGCATATCATTGGCTGTTATCCGCGCCTCACTTCGCAAACAATAGGGAGTCGGGGGTCGCCTGTGCAATCGACTTGAATCAACAGCTGATCTCACACGTGTTACAAACATGTCCATAAACCTGTATTACCTCATACCTTATGTAATAGCCGGTGCAACGGATTCCTGGGATAACAGTATCTTAAAAGTACAACCTACCGCCTGTACCTAGTTGTTAGCAACTAAAAACGAAATATGAAAAGATACCAGTAACGTCGCAATTACTCTCGCCGAGTATTGAACAGTCTACTAAGACAACTCTCTACAGTCAACGTCAAAAAAGAACTATTTAGCCTTGTCACTATTACATCTAGTATTATTTTAAATTGTCATTTTGTTTTATGGTCATCGATCGTAGCCCTCTAGAGGACATTAATAGGGTGAAGCGCTCTCTGTAAGAACTCAGAACAGGTGCAAAGAATTTTCCATGTAAAAAAAACAAGCAAACGTCGAAACATATTTGTGTTTTTATTCCAACTTAGCAATATGATGACAATACATATCATAGCCTACTAGCAAACATCAATCATGACAATAACCTTCGTTTAAAGACTATTCATTATCCCCAGACTGGTCGACCTATATATATGTAGATAGACGACAATCGTGGCTTTATACAAATTTGTTCAAAGATGAGCTCAAGCATAAAATGCACACTATTGCACAAATGAAAGCAATCTAGACTCTCTGGCAAAACCTGACTTTATCACAGCTTTCAACAAAAATGTTGCGACTACAGACACACACATGCTCGCATGCATACACTAACACTCTCTTCTACCCAACTTGCCCCAAGAGTCAAGAACGCTTCAATGCAGAAATGCCATGTACTAGTACATTTAATAACAAAATGTCAGGGGCATAACACCACATGATACTAACCGCCAAAAATCATTAACTGGAGTAGTCAATAAGCTGAATGTATTGATGAGTGTCTGAGCAAAAGCTCAGGCAGTTTTGCCTTCCATTACAACAGAATCGACTTCAAAGATGTGGAGATTATGCTCACCAAGAGGGTCAAAAACATTTTCAGTTCCCCTAACAGAAGTTGGGTTACATTTCAAAATACCACTTTAACTTCTACAGAACAATGCACGAGCACTGGTGTGATAACAATAATAATACTGGTTAAGTTGTTGGACTGGTACATATGAGAAAAGACACTTAACTATGCGAACATGAAAACAAATGCTTAACTTCTACACATTTTTTTATGTACAAACCTCAAAGGCTCTAATTTATATTAAGGATTTATAGTAAAAATATATTCTATTTAACAAAACGATAACATTGCAATCTATAGTTTTGACACGTTCCCAATATGGGCTATTTTATGTACAAACAATGACACTGGATACCACCCATAGTAATCTTTCCCTGCCGTCAAAGCAATTCACCAAACCATTTTTTCTTTAATCAATTGTCAAAGAAAAGGGGACATCAAAATCAGCAATAAACTGTAAATAGTTCTTAGACAGCTGCCTTTGTTCAACAGTTGAAGACATCTACTACAACACCTGTTGTTGAGCTTAGAGTACTTCATAACTAATTCAGTTCAATCAGTGATTTCTCCACGGTCGAGACTGGCAAATAAGTGTTCAACACAAACTACACGGAAGCCATGTTAGCTCCATCCTCAGCCATAAGCACCATAGGAACACGAGATGTAATAGTTACACATTACCACATATATGTAGGCCAAACAAATATATGTAGGCCAAACAAATATATGTAAGCCAAACATAAGTTAGAATAAATAGAAGAATGCACAGGATGAGAGCCGAGTAAGATTACATACACATATTGGCACAGCCTTTAAAAAGCTTTCCAGGTAATAATCAATAGCATAACCGGTAGCTGAACATGACTCTGAATAACGACAACACCCATTACCAGTAGGGCGAACTTGTATCCAGTCGCGACCAAGAAGAAAACTCTGACCAACTATGGGTTTGATCAATTTCAAGTAAGCTGTATGGCTTGAAATTGCTAGAGTCTGTTTTTTTAAAGAAAGAGGACACGACCTTGTAGTTACAGCCATCATTATTGTCCCAGTACTGTCTTCCGCACACTTCGTAGTTAACTGCAAACTCTACAGACTTCTGAGGATCGGCGTTGGGTGGTACTTTAATCTCAAACGAAAACGTGTCAAATGGATTCACCTGATCACTGCCACACGGAACATACTTTGTTCCAATGTCTAAGGTTGTCTCCCAAGAGTCAAAGGTCACTCGCAAAATAACCTTTTTGTCAAACGCAACATTTTTAACTTTAACTGTACCCAAGAGCGAATAATCTCTCACGATAACATTCTCTAACGAAACAAAGTTCTTCTCAATTTTCTCTCGAAATTTCATGTAATCTGACGCCGGTTGTTTGAAGTCCAGGGTAAGCGGTGGGTGGGATACAGCACCTGCACAAGCTCCATCTGTGAGTGCGGAAAGAATTCCGGGAGGGATTACAGGCGGCATGTCGGATGGCTCCGACATAATACGCACCTGAACGAGTGCCAGTCCGTTGGTGTCTGCAAAGGACACTCTTTTTTTTGTTTTGAACTGGCACTGGCCAATTTCGGGTGACAATGGGGAGTCAGGAGAGGAGAGACCATCACACTGTTCACCATCACTTCCTGGACTTTTCAGACCACAGTCCTTATCCAGGATAATACTTTTTAGCTTAAATCCTGGTGGATGTTTCCGGCTTACAACTGGACTTCTGTTGATATCGGCTACACGTTTTGTGTATACTGGTCGATAGTTCGTACAATAGTTCATCAGGGATGATTTATTGTAAGCTGGTGGACTAGACTGAAGTAAGTACGACTGGAAATCCACAGGCATTTTATCGAAAGTGGCTGGACGGTCGAACGCTAACATCAGTGACGGCAAGTACGATTATTCGCTTGTCTGGTTAACTTCCAACCATCTGAAATAGGATAGAGAAAGAACGACTGTTAAATCAACTAACTAACTACGGTTTAAAGGAAAATAAAATGGCAATATCATCATCGAAGCACATGAAATGAAAAATAATCCAGAAAAGAAATGAAACCGGTACTGTAGAGGTCGCGTCAGTGAGTTGTCAAAATGCCCGGCAAACAGCCAGATAACAGAAACCACAAAAGATTCTGAACTGCGACTTATTGGGTCTTCACTGTGGACCGAATACATCACTTACTTACCAAGCCATAGAAAATAAAATGCACAAAACTTCCACGTTTGCCCAAATCATCCGACGTTCGCCTCAACTCCTCACCGACTGAGCTCAGTCATTCATGTCTCTGAAGTTCACGTGAACAGCTATTTATTAAGACCAATCCGATCGATGGGATTTGTTCTATTTTCATTAACGACCAATGGGAACGAAGAGACAAAAAATAGGTCACATGAATGTCAAAAATACGAGAGACGTGACACGAACGTGTTTCACAAGTTTGACTCTTAACTAATGCAAAGAAAATATAAGTGATGACATAAGACTAAGAACAAGTAACAAAACACCGTAAGACTTTTTCTACGAGATAAATAAAAATCTACCACATATGCAAGCACCGAAAAGAAAAACAAGTAAAAAACAGCTCCCCTGTAAACAGTCTATTTTTAGCATTTTACCAGACGTCATACGGTATCCCCAAGTTATCGCGTAACAAACAAGTTGGCCTAGTGAGCGCTTCCCGGGATCGACAAAATGACTTGTTTACCAGCTGACCCAGAAATTTTACAGGATCAAGAATATTTTCCACTGGCTGCTTTAGTGAACCCCAAACGCAACTAATCTGCACACCGCACACAGTGTAAAACGATTCCTACAGCGTTTCTGCGATGAGTGTAATTTTTCAACAACACAGTGGGTGCCGGGACATCATTTAAACCGCGTCGTGCTTTCTGTGTTACATCAAATTTTAATTTTGATATATGGCATTGGTCTCAAATCGTCCCTAAGACAAGATATAACTTGGAAAGAACTGACTGTGTTGTTATTTCTACAGACCAAGCTGAGTCTGATGGTGACCAAACAGCGTGTCTGCTCTTTCCAAGCCGAGAGATCCGATGTGACTTGCAAACTTTGAGCACAGAACACGACAAGATCTATTAATATCGGTGAGCGGACTAAATCAAACCATGTTTTGTCTGAAAGCACGGGTCCAATGTCACTTTAAAATGGGGGCACAGGCGCGTCGGTGTCCCGGCGTGCAACATACAAGAATTTTTGCCTGATACCCACCTGTTATAATTAGAAAAATGAACCTTTTCCCCCAGCTGCAGCTGCAAGTTTTGAATAGATAAACTATGATAATCTACCGGTGTCCATATTCTACTAGCATTTTGGTTAAGCACAACTCTAGATTTTGACTCATGCGGGCCAGTGGGAAGGCTAAGGCACCGCCGGTAGGCCTACGTCCTCACCTGTAAGCGCACACGCGATGGCCCTGTAATGGAACTGCCCAACTGACTTACTTTTTGATTGATAAAATAAAATATATGCTACTAAGCAGTGTGTACCAAAGCTTCTGCCTGACCAAAAAGTTTTGACCTTGGCCGTTAAAAAAACGTGTCTGTCAGCGAACCGATTAAGTTGAATTTAGAGGTGATCATTAAATTTAACTTAAATGCAAAGAGCAAGGACAAAAAACATACAAAGGGACAAATTTCATCGGCAGGTAAGTAAAAACATATTGGGTTCTCTGGAATTTCAGTATATTTTCACTCAAAGTTATCGCCAGCTCTGGCGATAATGATCTGTTGGCAAGTAACCCGACCAACAACGCTCATGCTAAGAGGAATATTATTTGCCAAAGACAAATCCAGTTTCGACCAAAACATGACAAATTACAAACCTAATGTGAATTTTCATCGCGAGGCCGTCTAAGAAAAAGTACACTTACCCGAAACTTCGAAAACCACCGAAGAAAAGAACTTAAAGAAAACCGAATAGAGACGACGCGCTATCACAAGTGATCCCACTAGTCAGTGTGTGGACATGCGGGGTTTGTGACCAGTATTTATTTACTGCGAACTTGTGTATTGGCCGTAAAAGGCGCTCACGGCCCCTACGCGTGGACAACACGTTTAGCAGGACATTCACCGATACCCAGGCCACTGGCAGACGATATTATTGTTAATGTTATAATATGGGAACAGCTGATAAGATAACGCAAGTGTTCGTGATGAGTTGGTTGTCCTATGTGACGATTAAGCTACATGGCGGTCACTGTTAAGGGCACACACTGGCAACAGTATATCACGCTTTCGGTAAAGCAAACCCAGCTACGGCTAAAAACGAAAACCGAGGTAGCACTTTTACTCTGCTCTCATAAAATTCCTTACCGTGATAGGATACTATTTCCGTTAATAACAAGAACACCCAATTATCAACGACTCATAAAAACTCAGAGTTGATTGGGTTCGGGCCAACCCTAAAATTACGAATTCGATAATGTCGCGTGTACGCATTGCGCCGTGTGAATTAATCTCCATAGCCTGCACGTTGTTGGAACCCTAAGTTTTTACACTGTTTTCAAAATTTAGACAAGAAACATTTTCTTGCGTTGTGCCGAGGGATCAACGAATCCGATTATTAATATAGGACCAACGCAGCGCTACCTGGGTCAAGCCGTAATCACTAACTTCAATATCACGATAAAAGGAACAGCGTATTTTGCATGATGAGTATGAAGTCACCTGATGATTTAATTCGCTAGTCAAATACGTTTGCTGGACAATTGTACACTTAGCACTTAGCAAATTCACGGTAAAAATATTTCATGAGAAGTGATTTTAAACGGTAACTATATCTGTTTGACAGTGGTGTAACTATAGTTTAGAGGCATTTAGTAGTTGTGAAAATATCATTCATACTTCGTTAGACTTTCTCGGTCTTTCCTGAGGATATATTCAGTATGCACATTTTTTTGGAGCTCGATGTTTTTACGATGTTTTTGTAACTTCAAACTCGTGATTCGCTATAAAAAATGGCGTTCAGTAAATTAGCAACGAAGGCTGGGCCTCCCGGCCAACAACGGAACAAAATTAACGTGTTCCATCGAAATTGGAACGCCCGTGTAAAACAGATATCTCGGAATCGAAAACAGTCTCCCGCATCTACAGAACAGCTAACCAGCCCGAAATACAAGGTCGGGGTTCATGTTTTTCGGGCTGGTTAGCTGTTTTGAAGATGCAGTGTCTGTTTTTGATTCCGGCATATCTGTTTTACACAGCCTGTATTCCAATTTTGATGGAACACTTTGACTAGGAAAATGATCTCAACCTTTCACACTCGCTGGTTCCCTGGGTGCCGCTAGGTTGGGCGGTAGCCGCGCCAGCACGTGCTGGCTAGGCATGTAGGGGACCAGCGAGCTTTTCCGAACGTTGATGTCTACACGGTGATAGCAGGACGTTTATACGTTCACCGTCCGTGCTGTGATACACGCGCAGTGGTAAATAAATGGCTTTTGAACAGAAAGATCTCGGGGTCAAGTAAAATCTCCAATGCTATACACTAAGTTTTTAAAAGAAATTTAAACAGCTTTACAATAGCAGGAGTCGAAATCGAGGCATGAACGGTGAAACCAATAATTATACTTGAAAGCAGACGGCCAGTGACCTTCTAGTCCGGTTTAGTCAGAAATTGCATTTGAGTGCGAAGGGTCAGTGACTGGTCAAACAAATATGAGGGTAGATTTATTGACCTTTGTCAACCCTGGTCAGCACCCTGAGAGGGTGCCGAGTATTTCACTATCTTTAGTACATTCATTACTGATAAAACATCTTCTCACGTTCACGGTCAAGAATTCGCGCACCCTTTCCCATGGGAGGAGTAATTTAAATCTTAATATCTATTTTGCTTTTCACTGGCGTGCTCAATTGAAGAACAAACCTACAATCTAATGATTATTTGTTTCTTAAAATCTTCGCTACAAGAAAAGCATTTTGTTAGCCCACACAACGCCAGGTTGTCTGTTTAAGAAGAACGACGTGAGGAAAAGGTTAATGATGATATAAATGTTTGTCTGGATTAATTTCAGAATATTGCTGATTTTATCGAAAAACAGATGACGCAGTGTATTTTCACTTACGTACACTTACGACACGTCAAATTCTAAAAAACATTATACTATACTCGGAAACGAGAAGGAAATTGTTACGTCTGCAGTCTATTTTAGCCTCCTTCCAGCCTTCTGATTTGATAAGTAGTCTAAGGTCGAATTTTCATTTGTTTAGAGACTTCACGTGTGCGCTTTAGTATTTGTCAATGAAAGACACGTGCTCTTCACGACGCTGGCTTCAAGGTGGACGTGCCAACATGACCCGTAACACCAATGCCACACCTCTCACTGTGAATGAGCGTTTTAAGGTTTTTAGGGAAAACATAAATTAAAACATCACAGCAGACAAAGGCAGCTTCAACCACAGTCTATGCTTCAACCTAAATCTGACAAAGACTGGTATAACTCGAAAAAATGTATTTGGTACACCCACATCAGAGTATTACGGTGGTGGGTGAAGCTCCCGCTTACTCGGGACGGACCCACATAGTCTCTGCTTTGTGGTTTTTGCCCTCCAGTCGATCACCGCTATTTAAATGAAAATCAGTTGTTTCCGATTGAATTGGCATATATTTTAATTAAGAATTTCCTTAATTTAATTGCGACACATCCTGTGGTACTATGTCCACCGTAGGCCTTGAGCTACGCAATATCCATTCTGGTTTTATCAACTAGGCCTACTTATGGTAACCTATCTGTCGTTTGTCACGGTCACTTCGCCACAATAAAAAATCTCATTCGAACTAACAAAAGAAGTTTTGCGGTCCCCTGCAAATTTCTTGCGAACATGCGGGCAGAGCTTGAGACGCATTAGTGCAATCAACTGACCGCGGCATGTTGTATGCGTGTTGACCGATCTTTGCCTATGCATGGTTTGAACCAACTGCTGTTGACCACTTTAAGAGGCGCAATATATCAGCGCTTGTCAAAAAACAAGATTTTTTTCATTTAGGCTACTAATAAATTCGATCTCATACGGTTCCTTACTTATCCTAGTAACGACTCCTGGGTCTAAACAGAACTCACAAGTCTTTATCGACTCACTCTTCAGGGGCAGATCCAAGATTTTTAAAAGGTGGTGGGGGATGGGATCCATGATTTTTAAAAAGGGGGTCCAAGTCAACAGTTTGAAAATTCAAATTCTAGATTCAACATCACTGAAATCAAGAGATAAGGAAGGGGCCCGGACCCCCTGAACCCCCTGGATCCGCCTATGCTATGTAACCGAAGCTCATCATGAAGTTTCCTTGCATGACGTGTTGGTTTCAGACGCTGAAGCAGCTTGGCCGTTCACGTGTTGCAGTACAACCAATTTCAATTCAAGCAAAGGAAAAGAACACGATGCCATTGAAGAGCAGTTCTTCAAAGAAAATTGTTTCTGATACAGAACACGATTTACTGTGGGTTTCGTGTTCTGCATGACTGAAGAGGCGTGCTCTGGCATTTTCAACCAATCAACAGCAGGAAAACGCCCAGAAATGTCCGTGTTAACTGAGACCTACACCTTGGCCTCATTGAAGCACGCGTGTCCGTAAACAGTTTCAATAGTTGTATGCGAGCTGGATGCAAAGTACGATTTCAATAGAAGCATGGGCGGCGCAGCACTGAAATACGCGCGCGCGTGTGTGTGTGGGGGNGGGGGGGGGGGGCTATAGCCCCCAGCTCAGTCTCCTATGGTGCGCCGCCCATGCGCAGGAAATAATTTATGAAGTTAGTTGGAGACGGAGATGAGTGGTTGAAAATATTCGGTTTTTATCACAGAACTCTGTAGGCTATATGCCTTTATGCTATTATTTTTGTTCGCTTCGAACAACCCCCAGTCCCCTTGACCGTCATTCAAATATCAGCGTAAATGCAAAAATAGAACACGACGCGTCTTTCATTTAAAATCACGTTATTTACCAATTCATCCCATGTGCCGTAGTGTTGCGTATAAGCGCCGGCCCCTAATAAGCGCCGGTCTCAAACAAGATGCCGAGTGGATTCCGCTTGTGGCCAGAAGTGCATCTTGTTCAAAATACAAAATGTTGCTCAAAAGTTGGTCATAGTCTTTTGAGACTCAAACAGCATTTAGAATAACATTCTGTTCGTGTTGACGTATAATTCATAATTTACCGCCTTTATGCGGACCGACCACAATGGAAACGAGCGTCCGCTTTTTCGTGCCAAACGATCATCGATTGTTCCTTTTTAGCTACTTTTACTTGCCTTACCTTTGTCTTATTTGTCATCTTTACGTTTAGTTTATATCCTTGTCTGCTTATGTCAGTTTTTGAGAAATGTTGTAATATCATATATTATGTTGTATTGCATTACTTGTGTGGTCAATCGATGAATGAACCAACCAATCAATCTGTACAAGACATGAAGTTTCTACTGACCCGCTTCAGAACACTTAGTACTGCAGGTAGACCTAAAAGGGCAAAACAAATTTCATTTGTCAGTAACCACAGCATACAAGGAAATGATGAAAGAAAATTAGTTTACCAGACATGTTTGGATTGCCTTGCCGTGCAATTTACTATTACATCATGTACACTAAGATTATACACGACTGACCGAGATTCAGTCAGACGGAAATATTCCACTTCTGGCGGGTCATTTAGTTCGCACTCAAACCCTAATTGAATAATTTATATTCATAGTTATTCGTACGTTAGCTTACGATCGTTGATGAATGTTAAGTATTGTTCAATTGATAAGAGGATAATTGTTACGATTCGATTACGTCCGTCTGTATGTCTGCATAATTCACGAAACATTTCTGACGAGAAGATAAAGAGCCCTGAACTCCAAGTTAATATCTGCTCAGTTAGTTAAAAAATCAGTTTTAATTTAAGCCACATAATTACTTCTCACTCATATTAGCTGAAGTGATGTCTGCGCTCGAGAATAACTGACCATTCATGATTACCTGCAGGCTCGGCACATGAAATGGACCATCGTGGCAAGCTGAAGTCAATTAAAATCAGCCTGATCTCAAGCAGTGACGAATGACCAGTTCTCCCCAAACCAAGAACTTCTTCAGTCTAAACAAGGAACACATTGATACCATTGAGTATAATTAACGCAGAAAGTTTAAATCATGAAAGTGGGATTTGCATTAACGGCTAAAAAATCATTGAAGGTACATGGAACCTTGCACGGATCGAGATTCACACAGAAAGTAATCATCAATAGGCTCCAGTTCTTGGTCCAAGATGCAGCTAAGTCTTGGTTATAATGAACAAGGCTCGGACTTGCCAACTATTTTAATGCTTATCAATCGTTTCTACGTGTAACTAATTAACGTGTTCTTTGAAAGACGCGACCAGAATCATGACTTTTGTTTTTGACAATGAAATAATCGTTCTCACCAAAAATCAAAGAGTGGGGTCTAATTCAACGACACAGTATTGGAGAGGCCACTAAGAATGGTGAGAGTGTGATTCAAATAAGTCCTTGCTATATAAATACAACTTATGAAAATGAAGTATTAATCTCTGACTGTTCACAATTGAACCCTTGCACTTTAGACGGTGGCTCCTAAATGAATACATTGCGGAATAAAAAATATAGAAGAAAGGCTAAATTGAGTGGTTTTTGCTTGTTTGCGAGTCGTCCCACTTTTAAAATGCTTTTGAATTTTCCGAATAATGGTACTTATATCATTGACGCTCTTGCGAGCAACTTTTGTGTAGAAAAAAATGCGCTTGAACAGAAATTTCCGGCATTTCATAACACCACAAAAAAACCCCGCCAACGTGAATTTTCGCACACGTTAAAAACTCGTAACTTATGATGTTCCGCTGAAGTTGAAAGCGGTCAAGTAAATAACGAAATATTCTACCTTAAAACAGACTTTCACAAAGCAGAGAAGTCACTGTCCATGGAATCCTGAGAGAATACCTACGGCGCCAATCGGAAGTCCCGCGCCAGAGCAAAACAATATGGGGAACTCTTGTACGGTTTATACGGGTATTCCCGTTCATGAGCTTATCTGTGAAACACTTGTAAGTAAAACCGTACTTTTTAAATACTATGTGAAACCTTCTCGTTACAAAATGGCAGTCGTTGACATTTAAAAGAACGTTTCCTTCTTAAGACATACCATTCCCCGTCACGGTAAAAACTGATTTACATGCTGAAACTGAACACAAGCAGCTATCAAGTTGCATAACTCTTCATAAGTCCATATTTGGAAAGTTTCAGAACAAAGTATCTCAAAAAGGCTGATCAGACTGAGATTCATGCGAAACCTTCAAATACCATGCTACGTGCAATGTTATCCAAAACGTTTTCAAGCAGGCACTTTTGCACAAGGAGTTATAAAAATGGAATTTTCATGGTTTTTCTTAAAAAATTCAAAAGTTACATCAAGCGAAAATGAAACGATAATTTGGAAACTGTTACAGCATTTTCACGATTTCATCTTGAACTTTTATACGAAACGAAATTTGATCATATTATTGACGCCATTGTTTTGCTCTGGATGGCTTTATTTCTAACTAAATTTTATTTTTGCCACGTGGCAGATTGGTATAAAGTCAATTAACATCAAATTCTATAAGATTTCTACTGTCAGAATATAAATTTATATCCTAAGTACTGAGTTCAAATCTACTCTTTTGTAGACGTTAAGCTAAAGAGCACTTAAAGTGCACCCCAGTACATGTATGAACAAAAATGCGATTGACTACCGGTTTCTGCTCTCCGGGTGTGGCTCCTGGTGACCTTATAAGGGGGCCAACAATTCAGCTAACTAACATATAAGAAGAACCTCCAAAGCTGTTTCCAAATGAGCAATCATGCGGCATTGAACACCGAATAACCTTTGGCAGAAAAACTACACTCCGTCTGGAAAGGTCCCCCCAGAAACTCAAAGGGATCCCCGGAAGTTAAACGAGGGCGGAACATTCAAGGTACCACAAAACAATTCCCTGATATAGAGCACATGACACTGATCACTAAATAGCCGTAAAAGACAAAATACACTCTGAGATGGGCCCGCCAGAAACATCCAAAAATGTCAATCACGGATACAGTTGTTTACATCTTGGTGTAACAAAATTTTTTTGACGGGTTACGTCATTACCTTTGATACAAAGCGGCACAGCTTTGCAACAAAGACGGTAAGAGGCTAATTAAATCTGACACAAATTAAATGTCATTAAAGTTACACTTATCCTTGAGCAAACCGGTCAAATTAATTACCTTTGCTAAAATCTGTCACTCAAACCTTATTCTGCTGCTAAATTTGTGCGTCGGCATTCAACGCAATGACATAGAGCGCCACCTATTGGCCAATATTATTTCTTCGATGATTCTTCAATTAATTATCCTTCTTCCGCAAGGTTGCGTACAATTCACTACAAATTACCGGAATAAGTTTCACTTCGTCATTAAAAGTGTTGAGTATTTAATTACCAGCAAAACGAATTTTTGAGCAAATTTTGCTTCGAGGAAGCTGTTTTCATCTCTCGAAATATATGTCGCAAAAATAGCAAATGACTGCTGCACTTGCCACAAGCGTATTGTTTTCAAATCGACAAGCGGCTTTTCAATAACGAAAGCCGAAGAATGACTTAAGATTAAATTATTTTCGACTTAAAGCCTTTTACGGACAAGACGAGTGTTCGGTCGTTAGCTCTATTTGTCTAAATGCCACCCACAGAACGCTGTTGAAAACTAATGTTCAAGATACAGAAAAAAAACTGATTTAAAATAACGTGGCACCCTGAGCACCGCATGACCACGACATAAAAACTGTATCTTGGAAAGGACTGACAAAATGGGAAATCCCACAAGGATCCCCCACGAGCTAGCTCAAATACTTGAGGTACGACTGTGGACAAGAAACTACGTGTACTTGTAAACGAATCAGTACATAGCACAAAATCTATTTGATTTCGGCCTGTCAGAAACCATAAAAAAGAACTACAGTAACAAATATTTTCACTGTAAATGCGCTTAACTAAACGACATGGAACTACCAAATACCCGGCATGTCCGTATTTTAGAAGGTCTAGACTCATAGGCCAATAAAAGTTTTCTTTAGTGTGGGCAAAATGTTTAGGTGCTGAACTTAATCTACGAAGCCAATGTTGAGGTACGGATGTGAACGCTTCCTCCACCCGCTGAAGGGTAGTTGATACCCCCCGATTTAGGCAAGTTACCTCAGTTTTTTTACTGATTTTTTACTGACGACTGGCCATGCAAATTGCATTTAAGAACAGAAGCACAGTATCTAATCGTGTTGCTCGCCTACCTCCGCACGTAATCCGGGGACAGAAGCAATAGTTTCGCAAAGAACTCTTGAATTCGTTTTAAAGCATGTTATGGTTAACAGGTCTTTCACAATATAACTAACAGCCGTCTTAAACAAGGATGAAATTCCTTGAACAGAAACTGTGAGCCCATGAATATACATACGCACACACGCACGCACACATGCACACGCGCAAACACACACACATTCTGGATGATCACAGAAACGTGTTACATGCATGTACAAAAAACGTTGCCATAAATTTGTCATTGCATGACTGTTTTTGCTGGTGAAAATTCAACACTGACCGAGATTTCAGTAAAATATTAAAACTCCTCCCATGGAACTTTCAATGTCTCTTTCTTTTCCTCGAAACATTGAAGTCTCCAGTCTCTGTGCACTTGAGGTTCACCCAATGGAAACACAAAAATAAGATGAAATAATGATAGTACAAAGTATAGGCAAGAGGGTTGAGTTTGTCTCTAAACACTGGTGACATAACGCAGAGTGGAGACTCCACGATCAGCGTGATGCCGCTGTCTCCACTTTTACAACAGAAAACTTTGAAGTTGAGATGTGCAAATCACAAAAAATTACACGTATTTTGGAATAAGTTTTTTGAAACAAACTAAAGTTATTATAACTTAAGTTATCATAAATTAAGTTTTTCAAAAACTTAAGTTCCAGAAACTTAATTTTTTGAAAAACTTAATTATTTTCATTACTTAAGTTTTTAGAACTTAAATTTTTGAAAAACCTAAGTTTTGGAAAACTTAATTTATGAAAATTTTGTTCCATTTTTTTTTGCTAAAAAATTTTTTTTTCAGGCAAAAAAATTAAGTCTTTCGCTGAAGTGCAAGGGCTCGTCAGTCAAAACTCCAAGTTCGGCGGCAGTCGCGGCTCCCATAGAACGGCCAGATGAATTACAAACCCCTACATCACGTTGACTAGTTGTTGACACCAGGTGAGTTATCACCGACTGTTCCTTGTGAGCAAATGGGAAAAATGACCATGCTCTACATTTTCGTGTAATAGAGTAGACACATTAGTGTCTCCAATTACAGGGACATCACCCAAGTCCGTAATCAATACCATTTGTAGAGGGAGTCCCCGTCTCCCCCTCTCGTTAACACTGCCGTCCAGTGACTCATAAGAAAGTTCTGACCTAGATATTACTTCCTAATCACGTGACAATCGCCATCTTGCATATTTGGATGGGGGAGTAGCGAATCAAGGTCTTCAAAAAGATCGTCCATCATCTTTTTATTTTGGTTGTATTACGGACTTTCATCTTTGTATATGAAGTAAAAATACTTTACCTTCAATAATGTGGAAGATAAGAGAAATTACCGACAAAGTGTAAGTAAATATTGTGTTTATTGTGAGGCCGGTTGTCCGTAGATTCGTAGCTTCCGGTTGAGCTTGTCAGTTATCTGTGACACGCAAGCGGAATGTAATGCCCCCGAGAAGTTCAAATCGCAAACACCTTCCTCTTTCTTCTCATGATAGGGAAAGTTTCTGGATGTGTGATCTGTCTCGAACACAATCCCTTTACGCAGCCATTCTGGTCTTTGAAAACGGTTTAAAACTGAATTGGTAAAAAATCCAAGACCCAGATGGCGAATACTATTGGGGGCAAAATACACGTTCACAGGTTGGTGGGAGGGGCAGCACTGTTTTCCTTAATCCTGAAAGTGGTGAACGCACTATGGCTTGGACGTGGGTTAAACACATTTACAGACAGACATCAAACTCTTGACTCACACGAAAAATTTTAGTTCACTGTTCAGAACCAGGCCACAGTAGGATTAGAAGTCAGAAAATACGTGTGCGTGTGTTGGTTCATGTTGCTGATTTTGAGAACTGCGATTTTCAAAGAAATTTGTAATATACAACTTCACAGTTGTTTCAAATCATACCTGGATAATAATACAATCATTCCAGTTTCTGTTCGTATTTCCTTCACAAGAATTTGCTATACAAACTAAAGGAATTAGTCATTAAAAAGACCACTTGCAAAAACGAAACTTCTTCGTCTGTTTCTGCTTCTGCCAGAACAAAATATCAAAGTCTACGCTAGGTTTCAAATGAAATTAAAGTAAAGGATGGTCAGTAGGTTAACTTTTGAGATCTTTTTTCAAATCACGGCATAACTTTACAGTAAAGTTACTCAGTGATAAAACAGCGTCGGGAATAAGATGTTTACATTTCTGCATTCAGTACATAACTGACATTATACACAAGGGTTTTTTCTTGGGAAATTAGCACTGCATCATTCTTGTGCGTCGATACATCATTCGGCCTGATGGATGTTTTTTGAAAGGAACTTGTCAATTGTTTGATTTGCAAAAGTTGGAATAGTGGGCAATAGTCTGATATAACGTGCCTGTATTTTGAGAGCCAGTTTGATGCCTGTTATTTAGTTGAGAAAACTGGTTTTCAAAATTCGGGCACGCTATATCATACCATTTTGTGCGTACATATTGCGAATGTTTATTGCTTAGATTTATGTAGTTTGTTATTTATTTATTTATTCATTATTGCAATATTTACAATAAGGGTAGCCCCACAAGTTCTAACTGCTTTCAATGGGGACATCTTCAGTCCTAGAATTTTAATGGGTGTTATTTTGCAATGTGTATTTTCTTCTATTTCAAATTGCGTACTGACCTACTCTAATACTAGTGTCAGTTAGAGTGTGCTGATTTAACTCTGCGTTGGCAACTAACCTGACTGTTCGGGTTACAGGAAATCCTTTGAATTTTCAGTCCGTATACTTCTATTTCAGAGATCATGGGTGACCAGTGCCACTCTCTGGCTCACACCTCAGTTATTAGGCTTGTCAGGGCTTTTTGAGTGTTGAAATGGCGGTTATTCAGAAATACATGATTTCTCAAAACAGGTTATAGATAGAACTGGACATGATCGCTGGGTGTACCGTTGACCAAAAAACATCTATTCGGCATCTATTTGAGAAAGATGAGTGAGGTCAATTTTATACTCCTATTTCACTCTTTTCACTCGAATTTTCGAGTGTTTACACGCTTTTGTCGAGGGTTGCAAATGATGTATTTTTCAAAAACTTGGTTAAAACCTCTGTTTACAAGGAGGCTATTGTCCAGAAAAAAGGACTATAAGGAGACTGTTTATTTGCTCTCCTCGCATAGGATAGTGTGCCTAACCACTCAGAGAATCTGCTCGCCAATCGCCACCTGGGCCACCAGCTAATCAAGCTCAACTCGCCCAGTGCTGTTTTAGTAACATTGGCAACTGAGGAAGTGGCTATGTATATCTTTGCTTCTTTTGCTTATAGCACCAATGTAGTAATGAACTACACTGAGGTGGAGACTAAGGTGCGAGAGGCAACCAACGATGAGGCGTGGGGTCCTACAGGTAAACTGATGCAGGAGATTGCCCAGTACACGTTCACCTACGAACACTTCCCTGAAGCAATGGGCATGTTATGGAAGCGCATGCTGACAGATTCTAATAAAAACTGGCGACGTACATACAAAGTGAGTTCTTGTGCATGTTACTAGGGTGACGTTAGCTTAGAGCAAGGAGGCAGTGTGGCCTGGAGGGATAAGTGTCCACTTCCTTTACTCAAGGCCGTGGGTTCGAGTCCCACTGGGGCACACTGATAGACCCTTGGGTCAGGTCTCTAGCTCCTCAGCTCACTTTTATCTACATACTAATAAAGCGTAAGATGATTTCAGGTGATGAGTTCAATGAGATCACCTGTACTGCCTACGCACCTCCTAGCAAAAAGACGCCATCCATCCAGGCATACTCAGGGATGTTGGCGTACATTTTCTTTGATTTTGCTGGCTTATCACTTTCAACTCTTGCCAGCAAGATTTGTCAACCAAGAGTTACTGCTATAACTTGTAAAAAGCGTCTGCAAGTTGTGAAATCATGTGTACGATGAGTGCGACGGGGTGTGTATTTAATGGAGTTGGGGGTATTGGCGGACATCAGTCCTTTCAAAGTGGCTAAAGGATTTCAGATGGTTTAGACAATTTGGCTAATATATGAAAGAGTCTTAATTACAACATTTACAAGCCTAGCTATATATACTACCAGGTGTGTAAGCCATATGATTTGAAAATGGAATAGCTTAAGGCACTAATTGTGCCACAGGCAAATAAGACTTATGTTGAAATATTGGTAGTGGTGGATAAGCTTTTTAACTTGGTCTGCTTTCTGTGGTTCTTCACATTCATTTTCATTGTTTATTTAGCTCTGTTTGGAATACAGGGTAGGTTCTAAACAAAATTCAGTCACGGATTTAACAAGACATAGCTACTTCATTTCCTAGCTGTCTGTTTCAGTGAGCGTATTGAATTTAACTTGTTCTTGCACTCGTGTAAACAAATGTTCATTTCTAGCTTTGATGCAGTGTTATGTGAAAGTGAGATGTCATCTTCTATTCACAACCCAACACTGGTATCAATGACGATATTGAATTGATCCAGGTCTATCCCCTGTGTAAACACGTGCTCATGAATTGCCACATCTGTTGGCGTTACACATGTCCTGTGGTCAATAACTTTGTCTGTTTCCAGGGCCTACTCCTGCTGAGTTACCTTATACGGAATGGCTCGGAAAGAGTGGTTACATCTGCGAGGGAGCATATATACGACATGAGAGCACTAGAAAACTATAAGTTCATCGATGAAAATGGAAAAGACCAGGGAACAAATGGTACCTCTTTGTCTTTTGGAATTTGAAGTCAAGCTTATTGTGTGGACAGGGCCCACCATGCCTTGATTTTGGGGGCCAATCATATGCCCTGTTTCCCGCTGAAAATATTTGAAGTTCAAGCAAAATTACCCTCATGGTTGGAGTCGCTCTCAAATCACATCAAGCCTTGGCTTAGCAGGTTTCATTAGGTGCCAAAATCTGCGCTTCACATGCCTACTAATGTTTTTAGCCTCCATGTGGACTAATGGAACTGGTGGTGGCCGGAGGATGGGAGGGGGTTTACCCCCAATCAAAAAGATTCCCCTTTCATTTTCCCCTCAGGTAAGCAAGAGGGTTGGCATTGGTGAATGAATCTAAATCTGTCCAGAGTGGCTCTTCAACTGGTATATGTCTCTTCAGGGACAAGACAATCGTTTTGACTGTTTTTTACGTCTCTTGTGAACTCAGCTCTTGTGGATTTCGGTACTTTCAAGTGTGTTTGCGTTGCTGCACTAGCTAGTCACAGCACTTACTAACTAAATGCAAATATCCAGAAAATTAACTCTGACAATCTGTGTTGTAGTGCGCCATAAAGTCAAAGACATCCTTGACTTTATTCAAGACGACGAGAGGCTTAGGGACGAGAGGAAAAAGGCGAAGAAAAATAAAGACAAGTACATAGGCCTGGCCAGTGACACGGCGGGTTTCTCAAGGGGCTACAGTAAGTTGTCTTCTACGTAGCAGAATGCATAGATATTGATGAGGCTATTTTGGGTGATTGCCGTGTGTTGTGAAGAATTTTGGCAAAAAAATTCCCATTGGCCTCCCCAATTCCTGCATCCCTGATAGAGCTTTTCTTTTTTGTGGGTAGGAAAGCACACTGTATAATTGAAAACTAGGGTAGCTATTGAGCACAGTCGTAGTAAGGATGAACTATTTTTTTTATCGCGCCCCACTATGGTGTTCAAAATTTTTGATGTCTCCATTCCCTCTGTCTTTGCAACAGTAAAATCTTATTGTACGGGAATGATAAAATGTCAAACTAATCTCAGTGCAAGGCAGAATACAGCTGTTGGACATGTGTTCTGTGGGCACGCAGCGCTATGAGCAAATATTGCAGGATTGGACAGGGCTGTGCTATATTATGGGAAGTGTATTGATTGATGATTTGTGGACTCCCACACCTGACTATGCTGACCTTGACTGCGTCTAGAATACATACCAGTTCCATTGTTGGCCTGTATGTGTTTTTGCGTCATTTGAGTCAATTAAGCCACAAAAGATGCATAATGAGTTCATGAGGGCATCAGTGCCGACAAAATTTCGATATATTGTGAGAAATAAAAATTCTAAGAAGAGAGATCCTCTATTATATTTCTTGATCGTCTAGAGTGTTGTCCATGATTAACCTACTTTTTCCAGTCTGCCAAGGGCACCATTATGCACTAGGCTAATGATTTCTGTATTGTTTTCCCCAACTCCAAGAAATTGAAATGGAAATTTTTGGAAGTTGGATCCACTGGACCCACTATTTGGAAGTGTAAGGCAACCAAGGCCTTTTTGTGTTCAAGGAACCTTGATTTAAAATGTGTCTGTTTTCCGTATCTGTCTTGTGTTACAAATGCCTTGTGAATGTCATTTATCCTTGAAGCTGTTCTCTTTATTCAACCAGCTTTTATAACGCAGTATGTTTGAATGCATTTTTAGTGTAGCTTTTGCATTTAGTTTACCCTGGTTAACATCATGGCTTCTAGCAGTTGCCGTAGGACCCTGTTTCAAAGTAGGCTGCTCTGTGCTTGTGGCATTTAGGTGATTGCTAATGAATTCAAAACAGGAGATGGCTTAAATGAGTTGTATATACCAAGGGGAAAGGTAATTTCCCTGCTGACATTTGTCGTGACTTGTGAATGTGATCTTGGCGATCTTTCCATTTTCACCGTGTTGCCATGTCGACTCCGTTGTGTATTGCAGCCTCCAGCTCCTCTTGGTCTTCAGACTATGGTAATGAGAAGCACCCCTTCCTCTTCACTACTGCTGACACCTGTTGATCATATTTCACCTTGTCCTTTCTAGTACACACTCGCTGCTTCGTTTCTCAAAGAATTGCTTCCTCAGCTGCACACTCACACAGATGCTCCTTTACACTAGTCTACAGTTAGAGTGTGTATTCACACTGTCAGACCTGTGTTATCCAGTGTCCATCTCGTTTTCCTGTTTACGCTAATTGATCTCATCCTGGCTTAGTTTACTTTATAACAACAATTCGACTGTGTTTATTCTACCATTGTGTGCTTTGTTATCAACTTATGTGTGAACCTTGTGTATAGTGTAAAACATTACTTTTGACAGACAGTAGGTAATCTATATTACATGATTCACACAAATTGGATGCAACCAAGCTTATTCCGTTGCAACATTGGTTATTTTTGAAGCCCTGACCATTCGAATCTTGCCACTAGACCTGACATGGTTCAGAGTTTGACTAGTGGTTCAATTCAAAACATGTTTAAAATTGTGTAGAGGTGGAAGCTTACCACACGTGGTAGTCTCATCTAGAGCGCCGCGTTCTCTAAGTTTGTAGCCTCTCACCTTCTTCATCTGTTCCAATCGGGCGTCGCTCTTATCAATCCCCTTAATCATGTGTTGTCCACTACTCTCAGGTGATCGCTATGATGAGGAGCCGCGCTATCCCAAGCCTAGGCGACACCAGCTGGACGAGATCGACACGTTCGATGGGCAGAAGTCTGTGGCAGAGGAGGCCATTGATAAAGTGAAGGACTTCTGGAACCGACACAAACCCAGTGGACCTGGTGGTGGTGGTGGTAACACCAATGATTATGAGTAGGTGGCGCCGGTTGTGTTGGTACACGCAATCGTGTTTAGTCTTCTCTACAACTGAAAACCCAAATATGTCAGAACACAAATGTGCTCGAACCACAGGGTGACCAATGTTCTCTGTAGTGCAAAAGTAGTTGATGTGTACACTTACATGCCTTGTTTTTTAAGGTTTTCAACAAGTCACATTTTGCCAAACGTCTACAAAACTATGGATTTTAATTTGGTAAAATTCAATATTTTCTGAAAATAGAAAGCATGTATAATTGGATTTTTGACTTCATACTGCAACCACTTGGGTCATGTGACCACATGTTTTTAGTAAATTTTAGCAAAGAAGAAAGCCACACTCATACAAAATAAAGGTGTCTTTAAGATGATCGAATTTTGCGTGACATAAATGTTTAAGATTGAATCTCAATAATGAGTAACCATTTTCTAAATTATGAGACATTCAAACGTGCTGGGGGCTATTGAATTGTTTCGCAACTGCTGACAAACAGGTAGCGACAAAAACCTATTAGTGGGAAACACTGTTACTACAGTGCCATGCTGCAGTGTTTGTGAGTTGTGTAATCCTAGAAGTTTGTTTGCTTGTCTTTGCGCATTAAATTGAATGTTATCTCAGTTTCAATGGTTGGTCCTGTTCACCAAACTAGTGAACCGTAATTATGGATTGCTGTGATGTGTGGGTTAATGGAGTCGTGTTGTCACGTACCATTACTGGTCTTTGTCCCGCCAAAGCACAAAGAACTTTTAAGTGGCCAGTTGCTTCAGCATCCCTCCAAGTGGATTTAAGTGGACTTAAGTGCGTGCGTTTTCCGATTCTAGTTCTGACAATGACTTTCACTTTATGGACGAAGACGTTCACCGGTCATCTAGTCGTGACTTTAGGGACGATGCCGATGACGACTACGAGTCCTACAAGGCGGAGAGAAGGCGGCATAAAAAGCTTGACATGGGAGCTGCAACTAATTATGGTAGATCACACGTAAGTGTTGCGTCGAACAAATCTCTTGACAATGTGCTGTAAATTGTAATTTTCATGCATTGGGGTGTTTTGTATTATCACTGGGGCTTGATCAACCTGAGGTTGTATGTTGATGTACATTTATATTTTGTGTTATTACATCCTGTTACAAAATATTGTGTTGAACATTTATATATTGTTCTCTCGGTCTACAAATAATGTTTTTGCCTTGTAGACTCTATATATGCAGTTGTACTTGCACAGTCTTGAAATCAAATGAACAATTAAAACAGACGTGGTTGCAAGCATTGCATGTGATTGAAACCTCGATATTTCATTTTTATGTCTGACAGCAAGTCTTTTTGAATATATTTGGCAACATGTTTATCTGTATCTTGAAGAGAGGATTTGGAATTTTTCATTGACACTTGAAAGATACCAGGCAAAACAGTCTCTTCTTTTTTCAGTAAATTTGCTATTTTTAGGACCTATTCTCTTTTTATTAGAGCTCATGGGATATAAGATTCTTGAATAAGGGGAAGTTTCATTCTTTCCCTACATTGCATTTTATACTAATAAGTTAACTCATGGTTAACAATTAGGGTTTTGTGACTTGTAGAGTCGTAACTCTTCGGCAAGTAATCCCAGCGAATTCCATGATGCCTCACCTCAGTCCAACAGGGGGCAGCGGGACAAGTTTGCTGCCGACTTTGGTGCTGCAAGTGCCAATGGAGATTTTGCCGACTTTGCCCAGGCGCGGGCATCAAGTAAATCATCGTCGCCCAATAAAACTGCAGGTAGTTTGTGGTTGTTTAGTTGGTTGTTGGCTACAAGTTAATAATTCAAGTCCTTCCTTAAAAAAGTGCTGGTGGCCTGATGTAATTTGCGGTGCACCAGACGTGCGCAGGCCTCATAGTTGGGCTCATTGCACCAAACACCTGAGCTAAAGCACGAGAGCCCATTATGGTTCTTTGTGAAGGAAGTTTACAAGTCTACCTGTCTCGTTTAACAAAACGGACGGACGTTTCCATTTGTTGCCGTGCACTATATGCTGTAGGCATGTAACAGTGCCATCCATGTATGGTTTGTTATCAATGGTTTGAGAGTTCTGTTTATATCCTGTGTAAACATGGAAGAGGTGCATTGGTGCTGGTGTTTTTTTATGTCAGATTTTCACGCTTTGAACACATCTTTATACTTCATCCTTTTCCTTCCAGATGGAGATTTTGCAGATTTTTCAAGTTTTCAATCTAGTACAACAGCTAGTCCACAAAAAAGGTAGGCACGTTTACACTGAGTTAATATGCTCTTAGTTGTAATGTAACTGAGCCCGTTATATGGTGTTGAATGTAATTGTTACTCAAGAGCTTGACGTTGTTTTGACGTGATAAACTCTCAAAAACCGTGACATTTTCTTTAACATTGAACTTGCCCTTCTATGAAAGTAGCCAAAGATGTGCAAAAATTTATATCAAGGCTTAGAATTTTCGTCTTCTAAGAGGATTTCATCTTTTTTTGGTTTTGACTTTCTTTTTATGATTTCAAGTTTCCCCTTTTTTTCTCTTTTTTATCATTATTTTGACTTTATTCATGCAAAAACGTTTATTTCACTTAAAATTTAATACACAAAAATATTTGCATCACAAGTCTATTTGTGGAATGATACATAGCCTGAAATATTTTCCTCATTGGTCATTCCAAGCCCTGTTATATGATAAACTTGAATGCCAGGAAACTGACTGGTTTAATAGTTTGTCATTCATGTAACTACAGCACAGGACAAAAAATAAACAACATATTTTTTCCCCTGTCATGAAGGCTAATTAACTTATCGCAAGCTCCGCCCCCTTCTGAAATGACGACAAACAAACAAATAACAAGCTTTACCCATTAACGTGTTGTTTGTCCGGTAAAATGGTAGCTTGGAAACGAAGGTGGGTCAAGAATGCTGCATTCTACATGGTCAGTTAAGCCGTCACTCAATCCTGGCGATAGGTTAATTGGCTAACTGCAAAACAGTGATGACTATTATGACTGTAAAGTTCTAATTACAGAATGGCTGAGTTTCTTTACTTTTACAAGTCAATGTTCATTTCCCTTCATTCTCAGTCATGAAGGAAAACTCTGATGTATAATTCAACTTATGCACAGCCGTCATGGAGCGGAATTCTTGAGTCATTTTGTCTGAACACTTTTGGCGTGAACTAGATGACATGTTTGATGGCTTCACGTACTAAAACCAATTGTCAGCCTTATGCTTGCAGTCATGTGTCTGAATTACTAGTCGGTGATACCATTACTGTTGTGTGAGTGGGCAGGTTTTAGAATTGTATGGCTGTAAGCTGTTTGTAGTTGTCATATTCCTTATTGAGTAATCGCATTCATTTTGGTATTCATTGTTTATCAGGATTTACTGCATTATCATACAGATTATTTTGTTCATACTTTTTGCTAGTTTCCATGAGAGTTTACTCGGATCAATGTTTTAGTAAGAGTTTTGGCGAGGGCTTTTTGCACGGAAGCTTTGAATAGTCACCTCTCCACCATCCTCAGTTTCCGGTTGTACATTTTCAGTCAAAACACGTCAAACGATTTTGGCAATTTTGCCTCATTCCCGAGTCCCAGTGCCAAACCGTCTGTAGTGCCACCTCCAGTATCAAATACAACCCCTTCATCGACGACGTCACAAAATGCCTCGGCACTAGACGACCTCATGGGCCTGTCAGAGACGCCAGCACCACCAGTCAGTTTGCTCCAGCCAATGTCTGCCCAGCCACTACAGCCAACAGTGAGCGGGCTACAGCAAAGTTCTCCACAAGTGCCCATGGGACAACAAAACATGGGCCAGATGCCCTTAGGACAGCCACAAACAATGGGCCAAATGCCCATGGGACAACGACAAACAATGGGCCAAATGCCCATGGGACAGCCTCAAACAATGGGCCAAATGCCCATAGGACAACCACAAACAATGGGCCAAGTGCCCATGGGACAGCCACAGGCAATGGGCCAAATGCCCATAGGACAGCCACAAACAATTGGCCAAATGCCCATAGGACAACCACAAACAATGGGCCAGATGCCAGTGGGCCAGATGCCTATGGGCCAGATGCCAATGGGCCAGATGCCAATGGGCCAGATGCCAATGGGTCAGATGAATATGGGACAACAGGGCTTTAACCAAATGAGACCTATGGGTCAACCGATGCAGCAGGGCATGATGCCGAGCACACCGTCAATGATGACACCCCAGGTGAGTGATGAATGCATGTCAGGCTGGATTGTAGACGATCTGAGAATAAGATCACGTGACGTAGAGACCATCCTCTATAGTCTTTTCCTAGTTAACTTTACGCTGAAATTGGACTGTGGTTATTCCGAGGCGCATATTGCTGCAGCAAAATGTCAGTGTAAGCACAAGTTTGTGTGAAACAGCGCAATTGACTAGTTCAAGTTAGATGACCCTAAATTTTTCATTTCAACTTCTTTTAGGTGTAAGTCATTTTATGAGCACATTGACAATAATATTAACAACAAACAGGTGGCAAATTGGAAACATCTTGCGCCCAATTACGATGTTTGGTTAAAAGTGGTAGAGAATGTCTTGTTGGACTTGTATGTTTGCATGCGAAAACTTAGCTCACCTGTATGCTATTGAAGGCTGTTAAATTTGTGTGTTAGATGATGGCACTAATGGTGTGCCGGGTTTGCCAATATTCACTTGAGAACCCACGTTTTAAGACTGATCGTTTCTTTTATTCTCTTGTGTTGGTGTTGTCCTCACATGGTCAAGCATTTATCAAATGGCTGTTGTTTACACTTAAAAAAAAAAAAAAAAAAAAAAAAATATATATATATATATATATATATATATATATTTATTTATATTTATTCCTCACTCCATCGAGTTATTTGATTCCTGTCACCCTGTTGTTGTGTCTTTCCATCTTTTCTGCCATAGAAAATGGTCCTAGTTTAGTCAAACCTCCAACTCTGTAGAAATATTTTCACTGTGAAAAGTTGTACAAGAAGCTTACAGAGTTAACCAGCTGCATTCAGCTAGACTGCTTTCAGTATTGGGAGTGTGTACAAGACATGGCACCAATGTCTTGTTGTTTTGTTGGATGTTGCATTAGTTGTTGTTTTGTTGCTTTTAGCCAATGGCCAACATGTCACACTCCGGTATGGTTTCTTCCAATAATACTCCCAATAGTTCTGCACAGATGTCCAAGGTGGGTGTGAAAAAATGCGTCTTCTCTTTGACAAAGCTTTCGAGACATTGTGGGAGGGTTTAAGCTTTGTGACATGAAGCGATTCATTTAGACATATCTGGTACTACACTCTGTAGCTTTATCCTGAGCTAGCAGACTTATGAGTCTATTTGCAGAGGACATGACTTATATTAAAGTTAAGTTCTGGTCTAATGAGGTGATGAACATAGAATGTTATCAGCATGTTTGCCTCACAAGCCAAGCGTTTCATTGTGTTTGGGAGCCGGGCTGAAAAAATTTGCCTCACTGAGCTACAAAAATAAACTGTGGGTGTGGGGTTGCCTTTTTGAATGAACAACAGTTTAATTTGGAGAATAATTCCTTAAGACAGTAATTTGATAGAGTGAATCATTTCTTTTAATGCCTTTCTCACCATGTGTAGATTGGAAGTTATGTGCTGAGCAAATTGGATAGTGGAGTGTGTTTGCTCAACGCTTTTGTGGTTATGGGTATCTCGCATGTGTGGTGATCTTAATTCAGCGACTGGTAGACACTACCTTTTTGTATGCGTGTATAGGTGCTTTCTCAGGTGTCCAATTTCACGCCGTTGTAGTGGTTGTAGTTAGTGTTTAACAACTGATGGTATTGTGTGTTGCAGGCAAACACGTGGAGTAACGTGGGAAAGGTGGACATCAGCCTTGACAAACTGAGTCCAGCCAGCAAGTTTGAACAGCAGCCTAAACCTAGCATGAACCAGCTACAACAGCAGCAGCAAGGTAAGGCCATGTCAGACCTCGCAGATGTGCTGACTGTGTTGGAGTATTGTCATGTAGTGTTCTCTACTGTGACTGGAGAATCTTTGAAACGTGGACAGCTCTTTGACGTTGTTGCCATGTGCCGCCCTTCGACACATGACATTGTTTTGTTGTTCTTTGTCTCTGGAGACCAGCTTGGAGAACTGTTACTGTGTGGTGACTTTACAACTCCTGTATATTCATATTTAGTAGAATAATGACTAAAATAGATCTCCTTTCTGTCGAGAAGCTGGTCTTTCATTTAGGTCAGTTATCGTTACAAAACTGGTGTACTTGTTGGTAGTGATTTCTGCACATTGGAGGAACTGAGATTTCATCCTTGCTTAAGACCGGTCTCCATGAATTAGCTTGACCTACCCGTTGACTTTATGCCTGGTGCCTGCTTCCCGTTCAGGAACGCTAGGACCTCGCTAAAAAGCAAGACTTCGCGAGATTATGCGAGATATTGCCGTGCATTTTAAATGAGAACACGTGACTTTGACTAGGTTTTAGCTAGGTCCTAGCGTAGGTCCTAGCGTCTACTGAACGCACGCCTGGTCTGTGGCAATCACTTCTGATCTATGTGTCATTGTCGAGGTGAGATGTTTTATGGTGGTCTAAATCTTATTGGCTGAAGGTAGCTCATGGCAGTATTAACTATTCTGACATTGAAGCCCTGGTGACCAGCATTCTGGGCAGGAGATGTACTTGGCTGACTTGTTCAGGCAGTGTTCCGATCAACAAATTCTGCGGTCTTGTTGAGGTAGTGTTCAGATCAACAAATTCTGCAGTCTAGAAAGAAAACTGATAAACAAGCTTAGGCTTATGTGTTTATAAATTAATAAACAACACAAAAAGTAAGTGTACCATCTGTTCTTCACTCTTAATTTGCAAGAACTTGAGAAAACAATTAAAGGGTCACTTGACATTTACTTGAAGAGGTCCAATTTTTGACGAATTTTCGCACCCCGTCAAAACCAATGGCTTGATGAAACTCGCGTACTTGCTGATGGCCTAGATGACATGCTTAGATTTGGAAAACTGTTTATGATTGTGTGGATAGGTTTGAAATGTCATCATAGCATGTGTTTGTGTAGTTTGGAAGGCAGTAAACGGCACATGTCATCATAAAGTGTGTTTGTGTAATGTGCTCTAATGAAGGTAGTAAACGGCACATGTCCCTTTAGCAAGATATTGCTTCTGAGCATTTCATGTTATGACCATGCGAATCACTGAAAGTTGACCTTAATAGTCCTCTTAACAGTTCAGATTTTTCCTGGAAATTAAGTGCAAAAGCGGGTAATACACTTAACTTTTTGAGTAGTTTACTTTCATGTCTTGTCAAGACTTATTTGAAGATGCATGTGAACAGAAAGCGCATGGGTCATTCCTAACCACACCCTTGGTGTATGATCTTACTAGAGAGTGTGCTGTCCACACACTGGAGATTTCCAAAGGAACCCCCACCAACACAAAGCCCCTGTGGGGACTGTTGCATAAATAAATTAAAAAGCACTCCTGGAGGCTCTTTGTGATCCTTTTGCATTTCTGGCACAGTGTTGTTCCTTAAAGGACTGTTAAATATTTCAAGTTTGTCGATGACTCTTCAACGAAGGTGTTGCCGGACTCCTTACAGTAGCCAAATTGTCGATGAGATTGAAACTGGCCGGTATTTTAAGTCGGCCCAAGTTACAGTGTAGGTGGAAGAAATAAATCTCCGCCTCTGATGCCACTGTCACGGAGTTGAAGTTTTTAATCTCAATAGCAGTCACTTCGTCTTGCAGTACTTTTAAAGCCCACTGCTGAATGAGGGCGCTGTGGTAAGCAATACAAGTTTCCACAATGTCCCATCCTCTTCTTTTCCGAAAGAATCGACCTGGAGGCTTTCTGTTTATGCAACGTTATTTCAGCAAATTGAACGTTTCCGAAAGAACTCCCCAGGGGGCTCTTTGAGACATTCCCGGTAGTTATGATGTAAAGTTAGGCTTACCTGTCCTGTTATTTGTAAGCCCAGCAGTAACTGATCTGTTGCTCTGTTTACAAGCTACATGGGAGGAGTATTATATGTTCCTGATGGCCTCAGGTAGTTGGTTGGGGACTGTATTGTCCCGCTTACTGTCTACTGCCTTGGGACTGTTTTCTTCATTGGCTTGTCTTAATATTGCCGTGATGACGAGTGAATGTTTTTCTTATGCAAAGTTTTTAGTCCAAATTCTAAATTTCTGATGACTGCATGGTTTTTATGTACTTTTGTTTTATGACTGCATGGGTGTTTCTGTACCTTAATGTGTGAATGAAGCATGGTTTGGCATTTCCTTGGTTGGTGCCGAACCTCGTTCACAACCATTTTAGATATCAAGTTCAGTTCAGACTGAAATTGTACGACTTTACAATGGTGTTTCCAGTCGCAGAAGCTATGGCTAAACATTTGGTCCCTAGATCAATCAAATTACTATTAAAACATGTCCTGGAGAACAATGGATAAAGGAATATGATTAGCAACAAAATAATTAGCTTTTGCTTGTTTAGGTGTTTGGGTGCATTTGAGAATTTCTTGTTCGAACTTGTTAAATGGGACTAGTTGTGTGCTTTGCATGATTTTCTTGTGGTTTTGTACTGCGGCTATGGTGACCTTTTGCTGCTTTCGTTGTTCACTCCATGCATGCTAAATTGTCTGTTTTGGGATTGAATCTGAAGTGACTACTGTGGCATTTGGGATTGCATCTGAAGTGACTACTGTGGGATTTGGGATTGAATCTGAAGTGACTACTGTGGGATTTGGGATTGAATCTGAAGTGACTACTGTGGGATTTGGGTTTGAATCTGAAGTGACTACTGTGGCATTTGGGTTTCTTGATTCCAAATCGCGTTTTAGCTTAAACTTTATGAATCATCAATGCTTAACGAATTAATAGAAGGTGTTACAGTTTATGAATGAGGATTTGAAAAAGGACTAACTGCTTGGAAAAGTTCTCAACTGAAATCATATAAAATGACTCTTAGGGTCTTGTGACATTTTGGGTTGTCATGAGTACATACTGTCCTGCACTTGACTCAGTAATTACTGCTTGTAATCTGGTGAACAGATCATGAGTACATACTGTCCTGCACTTGACTCAGTAATTACTGCTTGTAATCTGGTGAACAGATGAGTGCCACTACATTTAGGTACAAAACGAATCAGTTTATTAATTGTATGAAGAAAATGGATTAAGCACAAGGTACTTCCCATGAACACGACTCAAATAATGCATAAACATTGTACAAATGAGTAAGGTATCTGGAAGGAACAAAACTATTTGGTGAATTGGTGGGGAACTGGTTCTCATTCTTGGGTTCATCATGCTCATTTACGTAATTTATGCAGCTAGTTCAACAGACCTGAGAACTCTTGATTGTTGGTAAATCAAGTTTACGCATGGGTTTACCTCGCTCTGTTTGCATCTGTTCACAGGTATGCAGCCTCAGGGTTATGGTATGCAGGGTTTGACCCAAGGCATAGGTCAGATGAGTATGGGACAATCTCCCATAATGCAACAGAGACCCCCCATGATGAATATGGGTGAGTTATCTTAAGTGTGCGTTCTTGTCTACTGCTTGATTGTGGTTGGATATGGACCACGATACTTTTCATGTTTTGATGGGCTGTCTAGTTACCCATGGTAACTGCTTGGAAAATGCGCAATTGAAAATTCGGGAGAGTTCAAATATTTTGGTGTCATTCAACTGAGATGTGTTGCATGTCTGCCCTCTTAGGATACAAAGGATAATTACAGTTGCTAATTTTCCAAAGGACTTGGTTCATTAGGTACATATTGTTTTGTTGTTTTGACGATGGCTTTATGGTACAAACCATACACACTAATGAGTGCAGTAAACGTTTTTAACATTTACCTTTGTTGAGACATTCCAACAAATAACATTCCACTTTCCTGAAATATTTTGTTCTAAGTGAAATATTACTTACCATTCTGGCTGTAATGCTGTGTGCTTTAAGTGTAGAATTTTTATTAGTTTCTTGAATATAATGCTTCCCAAATAATAATTCAGTGAACTCCAGTATTTGCTTACCGTTAACCAGTAAATGTAATGTTTGTATCCTGTGTAGGCATGCAGTCTATGGGAATGTCTGGANGGGGCTCTTTGAGACATTCCCGGTAGTTATGATGTAAAGTTAGGCTTACCTGTCCTGTTATTTGTAAGCCCAGCAGTAACTGATCTGTTGCTCTGTTTACAAGCTACGTGGGAGGAGTATTATATGTTCCTGATGGCCTCAGGTAGTTGGTTGGGGACTGTATTGTCCCGCTTACTGTCTACTGCCTTGGGACTGTTTTCTTCATTGGCTTGTCTTAATATTGCCGTGATGACGAGTGAATGTTTTTCTTATGCAAAGTTTTTAGTCCAAATACTAAATTTCAGACGACTGCATGGTTTTTCTGTACCTTTGTTTTATGACTGCATGGGGGTTTCTGTACCTTAATGTGTGAATGAAACATAGTTTGACATTTCCTTGGTTGGTGCCGAACCTCGTTCACAACCATTTTGGATATCAAGTTCAGTTCAGACTGAAATTGTACGACTTTACAATGGTGTTTCCAGTCGCAGAAGCTATGGCTAAATATTTGGTCCCTAGATCAATCAAATTACTATTAAAACATGTCCTGGAGAACAATGGATAAAGGAATATGATTAGCAACAAAATAATTACCTTTATCTTGTTTAGGTGTTTGGGTACATTTGAGAATTTCTTGTTGGAACTTGTTAAATGGGGCTAGTTGTTGGCTTTGCATGATTTTCTTGTGGTTTTGTACTGCGGCTATGGTGACCTTTCGCTGCTTTCGTTGTTCACTCCATGCATGCTAAATTGTCTGTTTTGGGATTGAATCTAAAGTGACTACTGTGGGATTTGGGTTTGAATCTGAAGTGACTACTGTGGCATTTGGGTTTCTTGATTCCAAATCGCATTTTAGCTTGAACTTTATGAATCATCAATGCTTAACGAATTAATAGAAGGTGTTACAGTTTATGAATGAGGATTTGAAAAAGGACTAACTGCTTGGAAAAGTTCTCAACTGAAATCATATAAAATGACTCTCAGGGTCTTGTGACATTTTGGGTTGTCATGGGTACATACTGTCCTGCACTTGACTCAGTAATTACTGCTTGTAATCTGGTGAACAGATGAACGCCACTACATATAGGTACAAAACGAATCAGTTAATTAATTGTTATGAAGAAAATGGATTAAGCACAAGGTACTTCCCATGAACACGACTCAAATAATGCATAAACGTACAAATGAGTAAGGTATCTGGAAGGAACAAAACTGTTTGGTGAATTGGTGGGGAACTGGTTCTCATTCTTGGGTTCATCATGCTCATTTACATAATTTATGCAGCTAGTTCAACAGACCTGAGAACTCTTGATTGTTGGTAAATCAAATTTAGGCATGGGTTTACCTCGCTCCGTTTGCATCTGTTCACAGGTATGCAGCCTCAGGGTTATGGTATGCAGGGTTTGACCCAAGGCATGGGTCAGATGAGTATGGGACAATCTCCCATAATGCAACAGAGACCCTCCATGATGAATATGGGTGAGTTATCTTAAGTGTGCGTTATTGTCTACTGCTTGATTGTGGTTGGATATGGACCACGGTACTTTTCATGTTTTGATGGGCTGTCTAGTTACCTATGGTAACTGCTTGGAAAATGCGCAATTGAAAATTCGGGAGAGTTCAAATATTTTGGTGTCATTCAACTGAGATGTGTTGCATGTCTGCCCTCTCAGGACACAAAGGATAATTACAGTTGCCAATTTTCCAAAGGACTTGGTTCATTAGGTACATATTGTTTTGTTGTTTTGACGATGGCTTTATGGTACAAACCATACACGCTAACGAGTGCAGTAAACCTTTTTAACATTTACCTTTGTTGAGACATTCCAACAAATAACATTCCACTTACCTGAAATATTTTGTTCTAAGTGAAATATTACTTACCGTTCTAGCTGTAATGCTGTGTGCTTCAAGTGTAGAATTTTTATTAGTTTCTTGAATATAATGCTTCCCAAATAATAATTCAGTGAACTCCAGTATTTGCTTACCGTTAACCAGTAAACGTAATGTTTGTATCCTATGTAGGCATGCAGTCTATGGGAATGTCTGGAGTCATGATGGGAAACCCGGGGATGATGGGTACTTCATCGCCAGCGCCTCCTAACATTATGCAACAGAAGGCTGACCAGGCCTTCTCTGGCTTCGGTAACTTCGGCAACTGAGGGTGCACCGAGGATGAGGGTTGTGGTGATTAGTGCAATCAATTCGCCTGTGTCAAGGTTCCTGTTAACAATGCTATAGGTGGCAGTTTGTGCTGCGTGCATCTGGAACCAAGAAGTCATTGGGATGAGCAGTAAAACTTGCTCAAGTCGTCTCCATTCGGACCAGGACATTTCATCCCTGTAAGCAAAATGTGGCTTACTTGAGGGTCAGAGTGCACAGCCTAGAACAACCCTAACACAAAGTTGAGCAATATTCGATTCATACACGTCCGACTTGTGCAGGTTTTACTGCAAGTTGTAATTTAACCATTGTTCGGTAGTCTGCGTCCTAATCAACCATTGCCGCACTGCAGAGTTGTTCACAAAGCTTTGCCTTTGTTATGACATTCCAGAATGGTTGTCCACAAGTGTCATTGATTGTGCTGGATCAGATCATCATGCCTCAGTTACACTGTTGTTGTTAAAGGAAATGTAACTGATTTGTCTCTTTGGTTTCTTTGGTTTAAGGAAGGTTCATGACCCAGAAACAAAGTATTGTGTAGGGTGTCATAAAAATGAGTTTGCTGTTTAAAGTTTGTTCATTGTGCGTGCATACCCAGTGGTTTTATTAAACTTGTGGTAATGGAGGTGGTCTTTGAGTATTAATAATTTTGCAAATATTTTTTTATTGCAACCTTGAGTTTTGTGTTCCTCATTTGGATACGTGAATATTACGAAGTATCCAGGAAATTGGTGCATATCAAATTAAGTTAATAATGATCAGATAGTCGGCATATAAAGATTATCTGTTGCTCCCATTCAGTTGTGCGATAGTAATTTGTATTACAGCCAACGCCAACTTTTCCTGACATTGTGTTTTTCATTGTCATAATATCTGTGAATGTATGGTGATATCTAAAAGTACACTAGCCTTGCTCAGTTACTTAATTGTTGAGAGATGATGAGTTGTCCCTCCGAATGGATGTAGCAGTTCCTGTCTCTGAAATGGAGTTTGGGACCAGTGGTTAAATACCATGTCGCAAACCCAAGTGATAATGTATTTATGTTTCTTTGGCTGGAAGGAGTCGGCTTTTGTCTGTAATATGCCTTCAAGGAGTGATTGGAGAGGCTAGTTGAGTTCACGTGACGTTTTAGTTCTGTGAATATTTAAGGAGACGTAGCTATTGCAGTTTGTGAGCGGAGAGAATGCATGTAGTCGTATTGATTGCTTTGTCCGCGAACACTAACATCCCAATGTCCAGCTTACTGGTGCGAGTCTGTTTAGAGAGAAGTCCCTGGTTATTTACACCACCTGGTGGCTGTTTCACGAAACATGTTGGAGTTGATATAAACCATGTCCTAGTATCAAAAATCTTTATCAACAGGCGTGTCGTATTTGTATCTTATTTAATTTGAATTGTTACAATAAAATTGGTGTGAGCACCACACTGTGTCAATGACTGAAACTAACAACCTGTGATTTTGGAAGTGTAATGAGCAAGGTGTTGAGCCTTAACCAACTGTCAGGTTTTTTCAAGCGGAGAAATTTCTAAATTTTGCGAATAACAAGATGAGTGATTTTTTGAACTATAATTTGCCTGAATCGATGTATGAGTTTTTAGAGGTGTGGGTTTATAGATTTTTTATTGTCCGTCTGACCTGTTTCTGTGGCAATTTATCAGTTGTAACTTTTTTGAGAATTAAAGCAGTTAAAAATGAGACTTAAAAATGTGGAAAAGGCTTCAACTTTTTCTGTTGTGTAACGCTGGATTAGTTTTATATGATGGCATAGTTGTTCAAAAGTTTGAAATTTTAGTGAAACAGTTGTTGTCCAGTGAATATTGACTCTCTCATTTCTGTTGAGTCTTGCTGGAGTGAGGTGACAGTACTAAAAGCTCTCCTAGACTTTCCACTACAATGCGTGCTGCATTCACGTGTGAAAGTGGGGTAGATTTTAAAATACCGTCACAAGCCTAGTCAAGTGCAATACAATATTCACAGAATTAAAGTGTGAAGGAACTTGGATTGAGAGATAAGTCATTATTGGTGGTTTTCAGTTGTTAGAATTTTGTACAGAAATATATGTATATGATATAATAAAAATTGACTATGACCAACTTGTAGAAAGATTAATGTGTAATGTATACTTGTTGAAGTATTAGTGGATTGCAGAAGTGCTATATTTCAAAATGTTATGTCAAAAATATGAACACTAAAGGAAATAAATCTTTAAAGAATATGCTGTTTTTATTTTTAGAAATGTTGTTAGGACCATGTGGACTTGTTGGTTTATTTAGCCGAATATCTGCATAACTATAGATTTTAACTCGGCAAAGGGATATATTTTCTGAAAGTAGAAAGCCTGTAAAATTCAATCTTTGACTGGATACCAATATGCTGAATTTTTTTTTAAATCATAAAGTCCTATTTTTGCAGCCCCTCGTGCAAAAGTAGAAAATTTAAAACCAAGTCCTAATAGCGTTTTAAAAAGCAGTGCATAACATATGGTGTCTGAAAGTGTATCGATCCGTTCGGCCATTTCCGAGATGTGATGTTCCATGGTTTACTAAATTTTCATATCAATTCGTAAACCTTGGGGTCCTTCGCCAAAACGTGAAATAAATTAGCCAAAAGTTTCTTGAAAACGTTAACCATTCTTTTAGGTGAACATGTAGGCACAACTGCTAAACTTATACTAAACCCTGTTTTGGTAATTTCCACCAATCCTTGTCCTCTAACCTGGAAATGCATCATTGACAACGATTTTCGAAGTTTAAGACGGGAATCGATAAAAAATCGTACTCATTAGTCACAGATTGGATATTATGGTCCGCGGTGGGTGGTCTTTTCCACACAGTTGCCGTGTAATTCGCTAAAAGCGTTGGTCACGTTTGCCAGTTTAGCAGACTTCAAAAGGAATTTTCAAAATTTCCTCCAAACTTGAGAGTTGTCGAGGGTTACAGATGGAGCATTATTTCGTTTCATTTTAAGTATTTTTAAAATCAAAATCGTCTCGCTGCATTTCTTTCTGCTGAGCTGGCTATCGTATCGGACCTTTTACTTTTCATAAAATTGACCTCATATTATTCCTAAAATGCTCCTATTTTCGTTACCAAATCAACGACAACATCGAAAACATCAGGGACTCGAGAAAACGCTTCGACTTCATTGAATTTGGCCAACCTTCAAATTCCGAATTCGAAAATGGCGCATGCATGCATTGTGAAGGAAATATAACCCTACTCATCGTAAACAATTGATGACCGATTTTCCTTTTTAGCTAGCGATGATTATGCAGACAGTACATACATTAATTTTACTTCTCATATCTTCGTTTACAACAAGGCGGTTTTCGTACACAAGCCATGCATAGGGCTAAGTAATTCAATGCCAACAATTCCCGCAGGAACGTTCTTCTGTAATTACTTCGTTCCCAATTTGCATAAATAATCAGTTTGCACCTGATGCCAATGGTAGAAAATTGTGTGCATATTGTGTCTGCTGGATTTCTCGGGTGCGCGGGTGAGCCAGGTCTGGTTTGCGTTTAGTAACCCGAGTACCTCGTAAGAAAAGCAGGATTTCGCGAGATATCGCCAAGTATTTTCAAGCAGGTTTTAGCAAGATTATCTCGCCGCGCAACTGCTGTGGAACTCTACCCTACGTGCACTAACGCTAGTGTCTGTTGGCTTACGAATGTTGAATGAGAGTTGAGTGTGCGGTAAAGTTTTATGTTTTTATCATGTTGGCTACTGGGTTTCCATGATCACAAAGTTAGTGTAAATCTACACTCATTCAAAGTGCTACGAAAGGTCCACTTTTCAGTATAGGTGGCGCTGTGTCAAATCGTACGTGTAGCTCTTCAGTGATTCGGCTTGAACTATAGCGGAATGAATTATGTTACAAATGTGACGACTTATCAGAATTACTACTATCGTTTTATTTTAGTTAAATTTCATGAAACTACATTAGAATATAACCAGCATGAAATGTATTTTTTTGAATTTTTAATGGTGCTCCGACAATGACGTCTGCCACAGTTGCATTTGTGTGAAACTGTCGACTTTAATTTTTATCAAATTAATGCGAGAATTTCGAACGCTTACCACGGAACCTAAACCCAACCCAGGCCGGCACTTGAATTACAGACAAAAGTGATCGAAGTTGTTTCTTAGATCACCTGTGCTCAAAAATGTCTGTGGCACCGAATTGCCGCGCTATAAGGCCCATGGGAGTCTGTGCGAACTGCGCTTATATGCGAAACTTAGGTGCATGCGCCAATATGCGAGCCCGGCACTTGGGTAAAGAAAGGCCGCGAAAAAGGCATTATTCCGGATTCGGGACCAAGGGCCTAGACACGCAGCAATACGAATTCGTTGTTCATGAAAAGCAAGTCAATTTTTAAAAATGAAAACGGATGCACCTATATGCGAATTAATGCATATAGGACTATGCGGGGAGATTACCTGGGCTTATAGGTGAAACATAGGCACATGCGCCATTGGGTAAAAAATAGACAGCGAAAAAAGGCATTATTTATCGTTGGCCAATTGGGTGAACGTTACACCGTTACTTTACGTGCGTAAAGTAATCATTGCGGCATACAGTAACTTTTTACGGCGTAAAGTAATTATTTGCGGCGTAAAGTAATTATTTGCGGCGTAAAGTNCAAAAGTGATCGAAGTTGTTTCTTAGATCACCTGTGCTCAAAAATGTCTGTGGCACCGAATTGCCGCGCTATAAGGCCCATGGGAGTCTGTGCGAACTGCGCTTATATGCGAAACTTAGGTGCATGCGCCAATATGCGAGCCCGGCACTTGGGTAAAGAAAGGCCGCGAAAAAGGCATTATTCCGGATTCGGGACCAAGGGCCTAGACACGCAGCAATACGAATTCGTTGTTCATGAAAAGCAAGTCAATTTTTAAAAATGAAAACGGATGCACCTATATGCGAATTAATGGATATAGGACTATGCGGGGAGATTACCTGGGCTTATAGGTGAAACATAGGCACATGGGCCATTGGGTAAAAAATAGACAGCGAAAAAAGGCATTATTTATCGTTGGCCAATTGGGTGAACGTTACACCGTTACTTTACGTGCGTAAAGTATTCATTGCGGCTTACAATAACTTTTTACGGCGTAAAGTAATTATTTGCGGCGTAAAGTAATTATTTGCGGCGTAAAGTAATTATTTGCGGCGTAAAGTAATTATTTGCGGCGTAAAGTAATTATTTGCGGCGTAAAGTAACTTTTAAAGCCGCAACAGTTTTTTGTGCGTGATAAGAATTTTTGCCGTGTTGTAAAGGTGCGGCCCGTCGTCCAGTGAATTCCACCCACAAGTTTCATTAACGAAATATTTGTATTTTAGTGAAATCTTACCATTAAAGCAACTCCTACGTTCTAAAACCACAAAACAATGACCGGAGAGAATGCGTAAAAAATAAAATTCACAAAGAACGTCAATAACTTAGGGCATGAATTTCTATGTACGATCATGACTTGCCGTCGGACTGGCATCATTACTGCCATCTAGTGGCACTAAGGTAGACTGTTTCTTGTTCCCACAACAAGAGCAGCAACGCCCACTGCGTTTTCTGTTGCGTGAATTCTTTTTGCGACGCCGCAGAAATAAACACAGAGCGATGAGAGACAAAAGAAGGAAAAAGCCAAACGAAGCCGCTGCTGCTACTTTCACTTCAAATGGAATATTAATATTCCAATCGCCGTCTTTATCAACACCTGGGCGTTTGGTTGCAGGTTCACGGCTTATCCTATCGGCAGATGTCGTGGAACTTAAAGTTCCAACCGCATCAGTCTTCAGAACGTATTTGTCTGCAGAGCCATGCACATTTGATGCTCGACAGAGATATTCGCCTGCATCAGCCGGTGTGAAGGGATTCAGAACGTATACCGCGCTGTTATTATAGTTGGTTTTGTTGATCGGTGGATCCTGAGTTTGGTTGAGACCGCTCGGCAAGTACCACGTGACGGTTGGCGCAGGGTTGCCACGTGCATGGCAAAAAAAGTAGACAGACTTTCCGCTGCTTCGTGATCTGCCATCAACGAAGTATGCACGATCGATGATTGGCGGATCACACTCGAAGCTGACCACGGGTAACGTCTTCAGGTCATTAACGAAAGTTGGTGATACACAGGATCCGTAGTTTTCGAAGTATTGAAACTGGTTATCGTCCAGAAGCGCTCTGTACCAATGCATTTCGCAATTACAATGCAAGGGATTGGCTGACAAATCTAACGTAACTCGCCAGGGCACAATGTTATGATACTGGGCTATTGTAACAAGAACCGTTTCGAAATCTCGAGGAAATGTTTGGATTTTATTGTTGTTAATTTTGAAAGTGGTCAGTTGTTTCAACGTGGCAGATTCTTTAGAGTTTACAATCTTGTAGATCCTGTTCCTTGCTACGTCAAGGGTTTTCAACAAATGCAGTTGCTTGAACAACCCAAAGTCCAACGATTTTATTTTATTTCCAGATAAGATAATAACTTCCAAGTTGTTCAAATGCCTGAAAGGGTTCTCCATATTTGGCCCCTCAAGTTTTTCTATGTTATTCGTATCCAGATACATCGTCTGCAACAGCGGGAGGCGAAGATTCCACGGCAGTGCCGTCAGTTTGTTGTTTCGAAGATCGAGGTGAAGAAGGTTGGTTAGGTGATTCAGCATTTCTCCTTCGACGCTGGACAGCCTGTTGTTTGCTAGGATCAGATGGTTCAATTGTCTAAGACTTCTGAATGTGTCTCTGCCGAGAGTCATGAAACCATTTCCGCGCAAATCAAGATCTTGCAGTTTAGTTAAGTCTGCGAATGTGTTGTTCTCGACTATCTGTATTTTCCCACCATTTAGATGTAAGTATGTAAGGTTTTGAAATTTGCTGAAATCCTTCCTTTGTATGCTCTGTTTATGTAAATTGTCAACTTGCAAAAATGCGATGTTGTCCGGAATGTTCTGCGGAACATCGAACAGCAATAGACGTTTCGTACATCTGACGTTGTACTTCTCGCTATTACATACACAATTATTCGAGCAACGGGCTTCTACTGACATACAGGAGCACGCCATCAAAACGTAGATGACAGCGCCACTGCTCAGGTGAAACGCAGCCGGAAGCATGACCTGGAAAGAGAAAACTTTTCAGTATATTTCGATGTAACAGGGCGTGATGCAGAATACCTTTTGGCGGGTTCATTTGTGTAAAAACACATTTGTTAAACAGGCTAAAAGCATCATTCTCGAAAACATTCATTTCAATAACCTGAGTTTACAGAGTAATCTTTCAAATTCGCGTGCTTAAGATTAAGGGCAATATGAAGAGAAATGTCCCTCACATGTTATTTTAATACACAGAAATTTAAACGAAATTCGCCAATTTACAATAAAATTCAACCGCTAATTGCATGTTGCCTCACAGGCAAGGCATACTGAAGCCAATTTTCAAATTACGTTATACTCACCGTCGACAAACCTTATTTCGCCAGAAGTCCTTCAGAGTGTGAAACACCTCAGTCATCTAATGCTTCTTTTTCTAAACACGAGTGACCACATTCTCTTGAGCGGAATAACAAATCACCCGACTCTCCATTACAATTCCAGTACACTACTACGCCTGGTCACCAGTAGTAATTCGACAAACAATTCAATTAATTATACACGCATCACGAATTTTAAAAGGAATCGGGAATGTGGAAATTGCCGCAAGTAGGCTGCATGTGCTAAATTTCAAGCCA
Source organism: Phoronis australis (assembly GCA_002633005.1). NCBI lineage: Eukaryota > Metazoa > Phoronida > Phoronidae > Phoronis > Phoronis australis. The sequence continues at coordinate 729,189 of NMRA01000010.1, forward strand.
GAGTAGGGGACAGTGATTTTAGAGCTTGTACGGGTGTGCTTAACTTTAAGCAGGACAAAATATACAGAAAAGCACTCTGTGCTTGATATGAAGCCAGATAAAAATGTGTTAACTTGTACTCATTAAATTTTGCTGAAATTGTCACAGTATACCTTGAAGTTGTTTCAATAATTATCAAAGCGGGCCTATGAAATCGTGACCTTGGACCAAAAGAGAAACGTTTAAATTTTCAAAAGAACCGGTTTATTATAAGGTTGGTGTTTACTACAGGTTCATGTAACTAACTTTTTATCATTTGGTAACAGCTGTCAGTGTTCCATTCTGAAACTGAGATCCTATGATCCACGCGATAAAAACGTAACTTTTCTTTTCGTTTGCAAATAACTTTTCCGTACTCACGAATGTGCTAAAACGAACGAAAACGATACTTTTTCAGGCTTTCGAAATTCTTTTCGCGCACACAAATACTCTTACGACCATGCAACGCTTTTCAATAATAGAAGTTGCGTTTTCGCTTGTCCACACGAGAACTGAGTGAACGAGTCGTTTTTCGCGAAAAATCCCACTCTGCGTTCCAATAAGTTACTTTTTAGTTGCCTTTTTCCGTGTATAGACAAAAGTTACATTAACAAAGAAAAAGTTTCATTTTCATTTGAAAACACAATCATGTGGAATCTAAAACGTATGACCTGTTAATTCATTAAATCTGTCTGAGCACTAGTTAATTTACCAAAGCAACGAGGTCACGGAATAAACGCTTGTAACATCGTGTAGCCGAAAGTCCAACTTGGAATTTGTTCTGTCCCTTTTGTCTAACTTTCTTTAATGATGGTCGGTTAGATTATAATGTAATTATTACCCGCGTTATTACGAATGAATTTAAGAAATATTTGATAATACGAACTAAATTTCCATGATAGCAAGTAACAGCATATGTTCACGAAAACAACAACGGATTTAAAACTTGACATGTTTCGGTGTCATTTATTAAACACCATCCTCAGAAGTCATAATACAGTGGCCACCTAGCTAGGCCCAGCAACAAGTAATGAAGCACAGATACAGTCAGTTACAGGGAGTGACAATGAACTATACCAACAATGACAACCTGTGGTGTGTCAGTTGCCTATTGAGATTGGGCTTGCACCAACTGATATGTAAAGCCTCACGAATTTTAAGCTCCTTTGTTGTTACTGCCTGGTCTATTATTGCAAAGTCATTGAAAGAGCACTGCTGATA